>JAZFAU010000304.1:1840000-2072500 GCA_037178615.1 Dione vanillae | reverse complement strand
TATATATATATATATATATATATATATATATATATATATATATATATATATATATATATATATATATATATATATATATATATATATATATATATATATATATATATATATATATATATATATATATATATATATATATAATATATATATATATATTATAAATATATATATATATATATTATAAATATATAGCATCACGCTCTATCCCTAGCGAGGTAGTAAGAGAAAATGGTAGAGGTGAGGTATGCACAGGCATACCTCTTTCGCCTCGTCCACTGTCATTAACCTCTTCATATATGTATGCTCTCTGGGGTGTCTTCGTGCTTTTATGTGACCTTTCTCTAGTATCTTCGATACTGTCATTAGATAGTTTCCTTCGAAGTGTCCCTTTATCTGTCTTAACTTATTAAACAGTTAATAATCTATATTCTCATTTGACTGACTTCAAAAAAGGTGGTTATTAATTATAATTGTTTATGTGAAATACTATTGCAAATGGTAAATATTTTAGACATATTATAGAGATGTTATGCTTTTATAATAGCTAGTTCAGTAATTGCTTTAATTTTGACATATGTAAGTACAAAATAGTTAAAGTACCTAAAAGTTGGAGATAAAAAAACAATAAGTAAAAAAAACTATTTTTATATACATTATACAAGTAAAGCAATAGAAAACACTAGTTTCTAAATAATACGACGTCCAGTACAATTCGTGCCAGCGTTTACTATAAATCTTAGCCGGTTGTTATATGTTGAATTTATATTCAATTGTGTATTCACACTAAATCATATTGTTGCAATGACGTTTGTTTATGGTTCACATAAATGAATGTGCATATTAGTGCAGTGGTGAGGTTTAAGGGATAGTACGTTATAGAGGAGGTAGCGGGATATATCTTTTATTATTACTAAGTGAAAAATAAATATGTAAATGTTTTATATAAAAAAGTAATATGTTAACTGTAATTTTTTGTTTATTTTTTGACATTTTTTATAATATTGCATCGATATTGATTCATTATTTGATATGTAGATAATTGTATTAAATGGTTTAGTTGTTAATAAAAAAATTAAGGAACCTTTTTACATTTACTACCTGATTGTAGACCTTTTTATATCCTACCGGCGGTAGTGTATATACGACATAGGTACTTTCAAAAAGCGCATCTACTTCCCATTTTAAAGTCGGAAACGCACTTGTAGACCCTTAGTGTTACACAGGGTCAGGTGGCGATGATCACTTACTATCAGGTATTAGGTACCTGTGACCACGAACTACTACAAAGTGTTCGAAACTTCGGGTTTCCAAAAAATGTCAACATATGCGAAAATCCGTTTAAGTTGTATTATTTAAAATCTAAATTATAATAAAAACTGTTTAAAATTATTTAAATGCAAAGCTTAGTTTTTTTTCTTTTATGGTTAATGGCTTTTTTTTCTTTTATTATTAATTCAGCCTTTAGTCTTTTTAGTGTTGCAAAAAGACGTTTTCTCGTAATATCATCCTCATATATGCACATACATATATTATATATACAATTTTTTTGCCTAATCCGAGCATACAACCTATTACCACAGCTGTATACGTGACTGTAGTATTTCACATTGTTCCAAACAAAAAACTTTACCAACCTTAAAAAGAATGGGTAGCGTCAAATTGAACAAATATGCGTGCTCTACCAATTTACGCTTTAGATATAGGACAGTGTGCGTAGTTCTTATTGTTTCAACATAAAGACTATAATTGAATAGCAATTCCTTTAAAATATACTATTGGTGATGTCATAGAAACTTTAAACTGTTTAAATATAACAATTTACGTTTCTTAAGACGTTATTGTCTAGAAATATGTTTTTTAATGCATTTGAGAATATATATTTTTATGGAATATGTGCACAGTCGTTTTGGACCATACAAGAATACTTAATCAATGTTTTATTTGTATGTAAATTATGTACTACGAAAGTTATTTAAGAAAGTCAAGCTGACGTCACATTCTTGTAAATTACCTAGGTAGAAGGTGCTTTATCATAAATAATATGTATATCGTCTAAAAAAATCTTAGCTATGTATATTTTAAAAACTACTGAAATTTGAAGACCAAACGCGAAGGTTTGTGGGTTCGATTCCCACTTTGGGAAGGTGGATTTTTTAATTTCCATCATCTGACAACTAGGCAATGCACACCGTGGAGTTGCGCCATTCAACATGCAATGCCTTACCTAAGCAAAGAAGCTATTAAAAAAAATGTTGAAGATTGAACTATTCCCTTAGATTTAAGTTTTCCTACAAGGAGGCCAAAGAGGAGCACTTGCTAGATATTTATTGACAAACATTTTGCAACATTCAGTATTGCACTGCAATAAAGTATGCAAAACTCTCAGTATACTGCATAAACACTTGCTGCTTACTGCTTAATTTCAAAACCAAAGAGCCAACTACATCACTACAAATTCACCTAATCCTATAGAAACCTTCAATCATATATCATTTACTTTAATCTTAAGACTTTATTTTCTTGGAAGACCGTCGTGGCGCAGAAGGCGTGGCGTCTGATTGTAAACACGACGGTTAGTCGGTTCGATGCCTATTAATAAAAAAAAATTATTATTTTCACTATCTTTGCTCTGGTTTCAAAGTAATGCACAGCGTTTAACTCTGCTCCTAAAGTAGGAAACGGAATGTCTAAGCACAAGTTGCCTTATGCTTACCTATGTGCATGATATAATAAAGATATATAAGTATTAAGATTTCAAATTATACCGGTTAAACACGCAAAATAATATATTTTTATTATATTTTTCAGAACACACCATTTTGAAGATTTCTTTTTGATACAACATTCGAACCTTGTACCTTCGACATCTCAAAATCGAAGCTTAAGAAGACACATATTAACATATAGAAGCACCTGTAATCTGTTAATGAAGAGAGCTATCCGTCGACAGTATTGACCCTAAACACTGTCATGGAGTTGCTCTCTTTATGAACGGATGCTGGGTCTACTTGCCAACACGAGACGAGAAGAGAAGAAATAGAGAAGAAAGAAGAAATTTTCCTTATTTTTTTTTTTAAATATTTTTGATAATTTATATTATATAATAATTTATAATTAAGGAATTTAGTGTGTGCTTTTAGTTTATTCATTTAATTGGCAGAATAAGTGAAGGCTTTGCTATAAAATGATATTTTTTGTAAAGTTATTTTATAATCTGTGTAAATGTACGTATAGTTTTAAATGTATTTATTTTTTTGAGTACCAAAACAAATATATATTTCTTTTAAATAAAGCATCTATATAATAAAATGAAATAAGTCATATAAAGACATAATTAATATTTTATTTAAAACCAAAAGAATGCAAATTCACATTTAGTGAAAATATTATGGTAACTTTTAAATTCATTTAAAGTTATTATTGTTTATAATTTTACATTGTTAACTTCTCATATTATTTTTTACAACGTAACATATTTGCTACTTTAATACAAATAGAATTAGAATTTAATTATCGCTGTATATTGTTAGAATAATGTCTATTGTAAAAAGAGGGTTGTCTTAGATTATTATGACTAATGAAATTGAATCAATCGCGCAGTTGCATAAAGACAACGACCCGTATTGGAAGGAAACTATCCCGACTGTAGTACACATACACGAAATTACAGTAGAAACTCGATTATCCGGCCCTCAGTTATACGGTTTTGCGATTATCCGGACTACAGGCCAATTGAATTAAATGTACCCTACATGTCGTATTTGTGCAAGCATGGTCCTACGTCAAATGATAATCACCAAATATTTTCAATCAAATTTCTAAAAAGCATTGATTTTTGTTAATATGTACTAGTTGTTTTTAATAACATATTTTACTCATATGTATGTACTTTTGATTATCCGGATTTTCGATTATCCGAACGCCTTATAACAACAATTAGTCCGGTTAATCGAGTTTCTACTGTATGGGCAAAAGCTAGTATAGTATATACGAAATATTTAATAAAAATACAATTAATCTAGTAACAATATCTAATAAACTGAACAAAAAAAACAATACAAGTTCCTTATAAATGTTCGAAATTATAAACTCAGTAATTAATACTAAGCATTATTATTGTTTTCAAAGCAACGTGGCCTTGAGTTAGGCCACTTCGCAAAAACGGAGAGCGGAGTGTCTTAACTCTAGCTTAAATAAAATAAGTGCCACATAAAGCTATTTCGTTAACTTTGTGTCAAAATAATAATAAAACAAAAATTTCTCCATAAATAATTTCTGGTGTGAATTCTTTAAACGCGTACACTTTAGTAATATCTAGTAAAATCTACAAGAGTCCCGTCCTAAATTAGATTAGAATGTCACTTGCACTGTTATCAGTTGTCTTATCAGATAGCGATATCGTTAGGTAACTGTTTGACTTAGGTTAATAGTGTATTTGTGAGATGATGAATTTTGTACTGTAATTAGATGATACGTTACTTTAGGCTTTATTATATCAGCTATAAAATATATTTGTTCTATTTGATGTGTTAGTTGTTTGATATGTCTAAGTACTCAAACGGGCAATGCCTCGAAAGGCGGTAAGTAGGAACGGAAAACACTAGGACACTACCCTACACTACCCTTTGCAATGTAATTTCCCCATTGTGTTATTGTCCTTTTTACTTATTATTTAGTGTTTGTTTTGTTAATAAAACATGTGGTTTTACATTAAATTTACACTACAATGATTTTTTTTTCTTTTTTTAGCTTCACGCTTTATCCTGCACGTGGCAGGGTAGGCAGAGGGTTAGCTAGTGTTAAGACACTCCGTTGCTTAGTCCCTGCTTTCTCTGTCCCCGCTTTTCGCCTTTTTCGAGGCGTTGCGTGTTAAGTGGCGGAACTCAACGCCGCGCTTTGCCTAGTTTGCCAGAGCGAAGAAAATGGAAATAGAAAAATCAATCTTCTCCGACTGGGGATCGAACCCAGAAACCGTCGCGTTACAGGCAGACGTTGCGCCTCTGCGCCACGACGGTTATTAAATGGTTTATTAAATGTTATTAATAGCGAAAATATTGGGCGAAAATCTGAAACTGTAATTTTGACATTGATGTTGAATATAATGACGCTTCATATACATAAATAAAACATACATATCAGATCCTTTCTTTATGAAAGGATTTCAGGAAATTCGTAAAAGAATTGAAAAAAAAACATGAATTTCATATATACGCATAATAAGTTGCCGCTTACGACCCGTTTTTTATAGAAAAGTATTTTTTGAAATTTATTTCGAATATGATTATTATAACTTTAAGGGCGCATTTTCATTGGTCGATAAGTCGGTAGTTAGCCCGAATGCGCGGAGTACCCGCATGCGAGCTAACAACCAATGAAATCCACTGGTCGATAACTCGGTCGATTAAACGTGTGCGGGTGATATCCACATTCGGAATAACGACCTTATCGCATGTATTATAGGAATCACCCGCACCCCGTATGCGGGCCCTGACGACCAGTGAAAACGATTAACACTTTGCGGGCCCTATGGCATGCGTTACAGAAATCTACTGCACCCCGAATGCGGGCCCTATCGACCAATGAAAATGCGCCCTAAAGCTTTTTACGCCTACATATGCTTACATAATTTTATGACATATCTCATATCTATCTCTATATATACGTTTGTAAGAAATCTTTATAATTATTTAAACAATGGCTTTAATAGAGTTTAAGTTGTTTGTTTATTCAGGTGTATTTTATGACTTTACCTTATGACGAATACAAAATAATTATATAATGAATAAGGCAGTGTCTTAAATATAAGGTGTTTTGCCAATCATTTGGACTATTTCATGCTATTTATTGCTTTTTATAGTCTATGTATAGTGTGTGTTTGGATAATTTATAGTCCAAAAATCGAGCGAAAATGAAGTAGTCTTAGTCCTAGTGTTAGACCTCCCCTAAGCTTTATTTTAGGTTATATGTATATCATTATAGTGTTATTTGTTCGAAATTTAGTGAAGAGAGTTATATGTATACGCTTTTATATTCTTACATAAAATATAGAAAAATTGTGGAATTTGAGTTTTTAAAATTCTAGCAAATTTGCCGTCTTATTTATCGAATCTTATTTATCCCGCACATAGCAGGTAGGCAGAGGGAACCGCAGGAACCATGGGAACTTGGTGTTAAGACATTTCGGTTATTAAATTAGATAATGATTTGGTGCAGCAGCATAGGTTCTCAAGGATATTTAACTTTAATAAGAAGACAGCAACGTTGAGCTCCGCCTCTCACCACCATGTGACGTCTCGAAAATAGATAGGAAATCTGACTCTTAACACTAGGATTATCTACCCTCCTATGTATTAATACAAAATTAATTCATTACATTATATCGTATGTAAGTAATATCTCTTTTGTGGAAAATAATACAATTAAAGACTTTTGAAAAAGAAATTGAAAATTTTCGAGAAATCTTTAAAGTTTTTTGTTAAAATTAAATATATCAATAAAATTGTTTGATATCAATATAATATGAAATGATATAAATCTTGATATATTTTAGTATATACCTCGGAAATCTTCGATTTTGGTTATTTTCTTAATAAAAAAATTAAAAATATAAATGTCATTTAGTGTCAGTGTATAGTGTCATTTTTTGTGAATGTCATCGCTTTTTTCCTCGTTTTGTGGACCCTTTTATTCCGTCTATATTTTTTTTATTTATTAAGTTATATAAGTCTAAATTCAATATAGAAAAATAGCTCTGTGTGAAGAATTTTATAAGTTTTGCTTTCCAAAAATTATTGTCAGCCTCTGTACTCTCCACCACTCAAAAAGTAAATGTAGATATATTATTATATATATTTAATTATTTAACGAAGAGACTGGTCACGTAAAAAGCATGAGAATTCCTCAGAGAGCCTGTATGAAGACATAAGTTATTGACAGTGGACGAGGCGAAATTTATGTATAGGATAGTATTTAAAAGTCATTTATCTAGAAAGTTTTGACAGTATCAAAGTGCTACGGGTTCAATTCTGAAAAAAATTACGCTGCATATTTCAATACAAAGAGGCGGTAAATCTAACAATCTCCACCGATAACAACCACTTGAACTTTCCCGATCTTTATAATTTATCAGATTACTATTATTCTATAAAATTTAAATATCAATTATAGATTATCAATCCGATAATTATAATGTCGACAATGAAATGATTTTTGTATCACTTATCAGTGAACGATTTACAAAATGGCGGCTAAACGTATTTTGCTGTTTATTTTGTTAACTATTGATGTTTTCTATGTTAATAGTGATGTTTTATGCGAGAACGATTTCTGTAGGGTAAGTTTTAAGTGTATGTAATAATTATTTAAAATAAAAAAGAAATTAATATTATAGATACAAATAAAATTATATAATTAAATAAATAATTATTTCTCAATGCTTAATTAAGTAATTAATATACCGTGGCGCAGCGTCTGCTTGTAAACGCCACGGTTTGTGCAAAGCGTGGCGTTAATTCACTCAACATTCATTAATTCCACCTTTTTTGAGGCATTGCCTCAAAAAAAAAAGGTGTAACGCAGGGAACAAAATATCTCAACATTAGGTTTCTATGGTTCCTGCAGTTCCTTCTGTCCTGCCATGAGCGGCATAAGGCGTGAAGACAAAAATGTTATAAATAATCAAAATATGTTCAATTTTATTTGGTAAGATATATTGATTTGGACATTTTACATTTCGAACACTTTTAAAGTCTATGGTCATGGGTTTTTACGATCATTTATTTTTTTAATTCTTTATTATATTATAAGATAGCAAACAAGACAAGATTGACCACCTGATGTTAAGTGGACATCCTCGTGGATGTGGATGTTGTTGCCCAATCTTAATGTCGTAGAAGATGACAAATGACGCTTGAAATCATGCTTTATCTTTCTTTTTGTTTTGTTTTTAAGTAATGGCAGTATATGCGTGTCAGTTGAACAAATAACACTTACTCAATGTTATGTTTTATGTAGAATATATGAAAGAGATTGTAAAATGAAAAAGAAACTTTAGACAATTATGTGTGTTAAGTTAATGATGATTAGATCTTTTTCATCCCTCTTTTATCTGGATATGAGTTATAATTATTGTATGAAACTGTAATAATTATTGTATGAAACTGTAGCTAACGGCTTGTTGGTTACCTCGCGTACTAACCTAGCTTCCTGCTGACTGAGCTGATTCTATCCTGTCCTTTGTTTTGGTGGGTTTAGACAGCTACTATACCGAACAGAACCGTTTTCTCTTTTAAAATTAGGATATTTATATATTTAAATAGGTCCTTCTATAGAATTTATAAGATAGGGATATATCTGTTTTCTTCTCTCTTCTTTCTTTTGACTATTCTTGCATCAGGATACTGGATACAGCAGATGAAAAATCCATAATGTTATGTATATATATTGTAGGTATCACTATCAAAATGTTCGCACAATATTAAAAAAGCTTACACAATAAAAAACACTAACGACTGAAGGCTTCAAAAGAGTTAATAGTATTTAATTTTTACCGCCGTTTGCTTAAAAACTGACATTAGTTACTGCCACTATAACGAAAAGAACATAAAGCTACCCCCTCACGAATGAATCCTCAATACATAAACATAAAATATCATATTCACAATTCACAATTCGAATAAAATATCATATTCACATTTTTTTTTTTATTATTGTATTAAAATTGTCTTGTGCTAATAATAATATTACAAATTAACCTAAGTCCATATATTAAAAGTTTACGTGAAATTTTATGTTGCTGTATATATTAGATATATGTTATTTTGTATTTTTAATTTTTATTTCTAGTCTTATTTACTTGACAATAGCTGCGCTACACCAGCACCAGACTGTTCTTACAATAACGATACTCATTCAGGACTAGAGCTCCTCTCACCCACAATTTGTAACTGCTGTCCTTACTGTCTTCCTCTCTACCGTAAGTATTTAATTATCGATCACAGTATAGTACATAATGACTTGATAAAACAATTTTTTTTTCCTCGCTCTAGCAATAAATCAAAGCCTATGTTTCTAATAGCTTTCGTATGTTTCTAATAGCTTTGAAAATAATAGTAAAAGTGTTTTAAAAAATTAAAACGCCATAATAATTATGATATAAAGTATTTTTTAATTTAAGGCAAAGGTCAATCATGCAGTCTTGGTGGAACTGGCTCAGGAGTTATTATAGGAAGATGTGGACATGGACTAACTTGTGACAACACAACACGTACCTGTGTAAGAAGTAGGTGATTTAGTAGACTCTTTATTAAAATTTATACACTTATCTTTAATTTAAATATTCGGAAAGAAAATATATCTTTATATGAATATTTTACAGTGAAAACAAAATGTCATGATGCCCAAGATGAGTATAACACTCGCCATGCAAGAGGAGAAACAGGTGCTTTAGAGAGCAGGCCACACTGTGATAACAAAGGCAAATACGCAAGTTTCTCTTGTGTTCCTTCTCAAACGTAAGAAAAGTAAAGAGCCTGTGTAAATTGTATACATTAAAAGGAATATTAAACATTTTATTAATTTTCAGTTGCTTTTGTCAATCAGAAGATGGAGAAAGGCTTTTTGGCGAAGTTGTATATACAGGACAGTTTCTAAATATGCCATGTCGTAAGTTAAATTACTTAATTTACATCTGACATATCGTATGCCAGATATAATAAAATGTTAAATAATATTTTTATAATTACAGCATTAATTATAAAAATTTCTTATACAAAACCTAAAAAATTAGATCAGCTTTGATTTTTTTGTGAAGTTTTGTTTTGGAATGCGATATATAATGAATAAAACTTTAAAACTACAAACTGGTGATAACTTAACGTCTTTCTAACTGGTGGTAACTTCCAATTGTAACTTTTTTATAGTAACTACATAATAATTATATATTCATTATAGGTTCTTTTAATAACTTATTTCTAAAGAACTTTTCTTTCTTATAGTATGTTCGCGTACAGAGCATAAATTTAAGTCTCTAATAGGAACAGATATACAATACCCTGTATTTAGTCTACGATGTACTTCTGATGGAAATTTCAATCCTGTTCAATGCTTAGGAAGAACTTGTTATTGTGTCGATGTGATTACTGGTAAATCAAGTGGTGATGCAAGAATAAATTTAGATGAAAAGCCTATATCTGATTTGCCATGTTGTAAGTATACAATTGTTAGCCTTTGTATAAATAATATAAATATAATTGTAATAAAACATACTAATTTCTAATAATATAAAAATTTTCAGATGATGCTGAGCTAGATTTATTTCCTCTAGCAAAAGATGTCGAACCTCCATATAACTATACGACACCTTGCTATGACACTATCCATGAAAGAGAACAATTGATTGAAGAAAGTATCAAAGCAGGTTACAATGTTGACTATTTTTCGTCATTTTCTAACATAAACTGCTTACCCGATGGTACTTTTAGCAGGGTGACTATAAATTCTAATGGATCGTAAGTATTATTTCCCATCATTTAAAAAACAATTACAAAATTAATTTGATATGCATTTACATGTATGATTCATTATAAAAAAAAAATCACTGTGATAATATGTGCTGTTCATTAAGTGCATATTAAATCTTCATAGATGAATATGTAAAAATAATAAAAACAATTATACAATTACAGCAAAATATGTGTCGATGAACGTGGTCAAGGAATCGGCAATTTCTCAGCGGAACCAGAAAGTTCTGCTTTTAATAACATGGATTGTAGTAAGTACTAAGAATTTACAGTTTATCAATCATAAATAAATATTCAATTACAAATTTTTCCTGCAGTTTATTATGTATACCTTTTTTTTTCAGAATGTGCTCTGACGTCTAACTTAATGAATTCTTCAATAGAAACTCCACAGTGTTGTAAAAATGGAAACTTCAGAACCGTACAATGCCGCCGTGGTCAGTGTTACTGTGTAGATTCAGATGGACGTCAAGTTGAAAAAGAAAATACGGATGTCACTAGACTATCTTGTTATACTAGTGATTGGCGAAACTGTTAGTAATTTATTTTACATTTCGAAAAAATATTTAAACATTGTAAAATAAAATGTAATTTATTAATAAATATTTATGATTTTTACTTCTATTTTTATTTTATAAAGGAAATAAATTAAAGGTTCCTCGTATTTTTATAGTATTTGCTTAAAATAAATTATTTATATTTCTAGCGTCTTTTAAACAAATTAACGTAATTTGATATTTACATAAATCTATAAGTGTGTATAGGTAGCATTATTCGAAAATGGCTGTAACATTTACAGTCGCTGTCAGATTGGAATTAAAGAAATAATTGTCTATGGTCACTAAAATATTTGAAGCTTGTCTGACATATTTTGTAAAGGATCGAGGGTGAATAAACGGGTTCTTTAGAGTAGTCTAATAAGCTTCGCGTCTTATATATGTTGTGATTTCTAATAAAATTCTAGTATTGGTGTGCAATGATTGAATTCGGAAATGTAACGTGTCAGTGTATTTGCTAAGTGCTATATTTCAAAACAAAAAAAATAAAAACAGAATATTTGTCGGCGTTATAGGTTACATATTCGTCATCAAAATAACGTATGTGTTATGAAAAAGATATTTCTGGACCGCGTTTGGCTAAAATTATTCTAAATAAGTGCTTGTAAAGTGGACAATAATACTAAATTATAAATTATAAGCCGTCTGGGAAGAAAATGGGTCTGATCATATCGAGATTTCGCGTAAGTATTTTGATTGATATTCATCATGTTTTGTACAGTAGCCAAAACTATTTCGATGGTAGAACATTTAAAAGTTTCTGGCGCGAATTCAAATGACCTACAAGTGGCATCCTAGCATTTACAAGATTCTATTTTAATTAAACTTCTTATATTAGAAAAATATGCTGTACTAATTAATTCCTATAGGAAATAATATGTACTCGAATAATTTTAACGAGAATAAAACTACATGAACACATAAAAAAAACCATAAAGTTTGCAAATAAATAATATCTTTAAATGTATTTCTTTGATTTGGTTATTATACTTCACTTCAACTATTTTAATTAATGTTAAATTTACTTGTATAAATGTAAGTTCACTTGAAAAGGTTAATTGTTTGACTAGATCTACATTATAGCATAGTATTGGCTATGTTAAAATAAAAGTACATTGTAGAAACACATATTAAATGTAAACAAGTTCATTTTTTGTATTCTTTTTAAAATTACAGAAATACTTAATTTAGTTTTGATGATTTATTATTTGATAATGAGACTTAATATAATATTATACATGAGAATCTTTAGAATATGTGATAGTATACAATAGTATGAATGTCTAAAAATAAAAAGAAAATAGTCTAAATGTAAATAATTTAAGAAATTAACGTTTTCAGCTAAACAAATATAAAGCTTATAGTCAAAAAGTAATACAAATAGTTTTAAATAACAAATATATATTAAATTAAAGATATTTTGCTTTAAATATTATATTTATGACTGGTAAGTAAAGTTTTTCTATTTTATATTATCTGACTAATATACTAAATTTACATTATTTTAGCTAAATTTAACAAAAACATATATTTAATAAAGTTAGTTAAGAGATAGGCATAAAGTTGTTTTGATAATTAGTCTTTGTTTAAGAACTTAATAAAACTTTGTATAATGATAATAAACTATATTTATGATATATATGTATTAAATATTTTTATAATATCCTGTATATGGATATTAATGGACAAGCATTTGTCGGTCTTTAAAAGAAATTTTTTATTTTCCTATTTAAAGCATAATTTAAAAATTTTGCTTTATTAATGAAACCTTATAACCAGTTAGCAGGTAAGCTGTCTGTTCTGTTCTTTTCAAGCATGCTAATTGAGCATGATTTATTCACATATCCAATAGTGAACACATAATAGAGGTTTGTACAGCATTGATGAGATAACATTACCCAATGATAAAACACATGTAAAAAATAGATCCACTTATGATACTGTAAGACTGTTTTTTGTAACCTGTAGTGGTGGTCTAAATCTACAATACTGTAATCACCAATAAAATATTAAAAATATTAGATTTCTAAAATATTTTGTTTAATGCCAAAACATAAGCATAGTTTTTGTGATTTAACTTTAAATAAAGCTATTTGAAATAAATTTTTAAATACTCCACTTGATTCTGATGAAAATAAATTTAAATTTAATTGAATTTCCCATATAAATGTGTAAAACAATTTAAAAATACAATTCAATATGTTTTTATATTAAGCTAGATATGTGAAAATGTTTCAACATTCGTAATCATTTTTTTTCTCCTTATTCTTTTGTTTCATTGTTGTTTTAAATTATTAAAATTATAAAGGCTATTAAACCATTTGCAATAATAATGTTATTTTATATATTTATATATATATATATATATATATATATATATATATATATATATGAAGAGAAAAAGAATGTTTAAAAAACCTCCAAAGAAAAAATGGACCTGGATGTCACCTGATGGTAGTTACAAGAATGAGATAGACTATATCATAAGCAATTTTCCCAAGGCGTTTACTGATGCAAGTGTAATCTCAAAACTTAACTTCAATACAGATCACCGAATGGTCAGAAGTTCAATTCGGCCAGCACCACCAAAAAAAGCAAGAAAGAACGTTACCTCTCACACTCCAGGCAACATCACCGCCGAGAGTTTTAGAGAAGTCGGACAAACGTTAATAGCAAAACTAAAAGAAATGACATACGAAAAGGAAAGCGACATCAAAGCTAACTATAAAAACCTGGAAAAACTACTCACTACTACTAGCAATTCCAACAAATGCAAAAGTAAATATGTGCTCAGTGAAGAGACTATCCAACTTATAGACCGCAGGAAAGCTATACTCGCTCAGGGAAAAAACAAAGAGAACATAAAAACAATTACAGAGATCAGCAAACAAATCAGAACACATATGAGGAAAGATCGTAAAAATAATAGAAGAGAAGTGCTAGAAAAGGAAATATTGAGAACAGGCGGTGTAAGGAAAGCCCTGAAAGACCTTAAAGAAACAGGAAAAGAGTGGATACCCAAACTACAAAGAAAAGGAAAGGATAATCCTACCACGAACAGGGGAAAAATACAAGAAATAGCCACAGAATTCTACAAAGACTTATATTCAAACAAAGATACACAAAGCTATTCACGTATACAACCATGCAGGAATGGATCTACAGTCTACCAGCCAGAGGGGCAACCTGAACCTGAGTTTTTGCAGAGCGAAGTGGAAAAGGCTATCAAAAGTCAAAAAATGGAAAAGGCACCTGGACCGGACAAAATACCAAACGAGATGTTGCAAGGAACTATTGATGAACTAGTCCCAATACTTACGAAGATGTTCAACCAAATTCTGAGAAGCGGATATATACCAGCACAATGGGAAATATCATACATAATTCTACTACACAAAAAAGGCGCAAGAGATGACATCGGTAACTACCGACCGATCAGTCTACTATCAAACGTTTATAAAATATTTGCAAAGATCATCTTGGGAAGAATAACAGCAAGACTAGACGAAAACCAACCAATGGAACAGGCCGGCTTCAGACGAAACTTTTCAACAATAGACCATATACACACGCTGAAACAGATAATGGAGAGGTATAGCGAGTTCAATAAGACACTTTATGTAGCCTTCATAGACTATGCAAAGGCGTTTGACTGCATCAGCCACAAGTCAATATGGGAAAGTTTACATAGGCAAGGCATACCAGAACTATATACTAATCTTATAAAATCTATATATGCAAACACTAAAGCTAAAATCCAACTGGAAGCACTGGGCAAAGAATTCCAAATCCAGCGAGGTGTCAGACAAGGAGACCCACTGTCGCCGAAGCTATTCTCAGCAGTTCTGGAGAATGTCTTCCGTAATCTGGACTGGGAACATCTAGGCCTTAATATAGACGGGAGAAAGTTAAATCACCTCAGATTTGCGGACGACCTAGTTCTGCTCGAAGAATCTCCAAAGAAGCTTCAGGAGATGATACGAACTCTAAACACGGAAAGTGCAAAAGTGGGTCTAAAAATGAACATAACAAAGACGAAGCTGATGACCAACTCAAAAATGGAACCCATTGATGTTGAGGAACAGCAACTTGAATATGTTGACGAGTATTGTTATTTGGGACAGATCATATCTCCTATAAACCAAACAACAAAAGAAATAAACAAGAGGATTGCCAGTGGGTGGAGGAGATATTGGTCCCTGAAGGAAATAGTCAAGTCTAAAGTCCATAACATGTCAACTAAAAGAAAGGTCTTCAACACATGTATTCTTCCATGCATCTCCTACGGCTGCGAAACATGGTCTCTAACAAAACACCATAGAGACAAGTTAGAAAAATGCCAGAGAGCCATGGAGCGGAGCATGACAGGAGTAAGAAGGCAAGACAGAATTAGCAATGTCGACTTAAGAACTAAAACTAAATTAACCGACATCTTGGAAAGGATAGACCTTCAAAAATGGAGATGGACTGGCCATATGCTGAGATCTAGGCAGGAAAAGTGGAGCCAAATTATAACACAATGGTACCCTAGAGATGGCAAAAGACGCCGAGGAAGGCAACAAATGCGCTGGGAGGACGAGCTTAAACTCACTGCGGGATCCAAATGGAGAAGAGTTGCTCAAGACCGCAAACAATGGAAACTACTGGAGGAGGCCTTTGCCAACCGGCACACTGAGTTGAGAGACATCCTGTAACACGACTACAATCACAAACTCAACAGTGTAAACCAAATCTCTCACCCAGCTTAAAGGGCTAAATAAATAAATAAATAAATATATATGAAGCTGTATATGAAAATTTTATATATTTAAAATGTAAACGAGTGGATTTCTAACAGTAAAGGAAATAAATGAGATTTAACATTTTGTAGTCTCTGAAAAAAAAATACAAAAGACATATACATTTCTCATTATTCCTTTCTTTGCTTATATGCTACATGTATGTACTCAAAGAATTTACTTACAATATATCATTATAATAATGTTCATTACAATTATTATTAACAAAGACGGAAACTTTCTCTTACATTGCATATGCATTAGGCGCCATTCAATTAACATTTAGCCAGATTGTTTATTTTCAAAGAAAATAAAATATATCTTTCAGTAATTTTTAATTAATTTCTTGGTTAAGTTACTTATGAATCTAT
Organism: Dione vanillae; assembly: GCA_037178615.1. NCBI lineage: Eukaryota > Metazoa > Arthropoda > Insecta > Lepidoptera > Nymphalidae > Dione > Dione vanillae. Next base: position 2,056,274 of record JAZFAU010000304.1, on the reverse strand, counting down.
TGTTCTGTTTACCTAAGAACCACTTGTGGTGCAATAGGACTGCATTGTTTAATTGTGTTAGTACTACATGCAATCTCCACTCAGGGTATTAAAATATTAACATTTTCACTGTTAAGTTATGGGTGAGAAATATCTGAGAGTGTAGTGTTTTGACACTGCTTTCTCTGTTTCCCTGCCAGCCTAAAACCAGGACATAGTTTGACAGTTTAGAGCAAAAAATTAACCTATGAATATTTTTTTCTTTTTTTAGCTTAATGCTTTATCCTGCATATCAGGCAGGCGGAAGGAACTGCAGGAATCATGGGAACCTAGTGTTAAGACACTTAGTTCCTTTTTAAATACTTTTAAAGTAATTAATTGTATTTAAATGTAAAGTTAATTTATTTTCTTAAATTGAATTTGCCACGACCATAGCAATCTGCTTTTTAAAATTGAAACTGTGAATGACATAAAGATTCCATAGATTATGTAGTTGTGTTTCATTAAATCTCAAGTAACTAGTTTACTTGAGATATAAATAACTTTTTTATTTAGTTTAACACTTTATCCTGCTTCTAGCAAGACAGGCGGAGGGAAGCGCAGGAATCAAGGGAACATAGTGTTAAGACACTCCATTCCCTTTCCCTTCATTCCTTCCGTTGCCGGAATATGGGAATATGGGTTTTTCCATTTCCACGTTCTTCACGAACGTGGAAATGGAAAAACCCGTATTCCCCGAGTGGGAAACTTGATGGGATTTTTTTTTATTTATTGTTTTACTCATAATTGTACTTTATTTTGTCTTGAACACTTTACAATGTAGTTTATTTTCTAAAAGGTATAAATTTCGAATAAATAGCTTTGCAGTATATCCAGTTGTAGCGGGGTAGGTAGGGAAAATATGTTCTGTTAGCAGTTCTTCGTTTGAAAACGACAGTTTGTTGTATAGATACCCACTAGGGGAGAATTAATTAATGTTTATTTTATCTTTCTCTTTTTCTGCCCGAAGCCAAAAGTGCAGTGTTGAGTTCCGCCACTCAACGCCGCGCTTTTTCTGTGTTGTCAATACGTAATACATCGAAAGCCAGTAAGCGAGGAACGAAGTGTTTTAACACTCGAAGTATCTGAAAACCTTTGAGCCTTCAGTTCTCTCTGCCTACCCTACATTGTGCAGCTAGCTATGTGCCTAATTTGTAATGATATTGATTTACTTGTTTCTACTTCAATTGTTCAGTATTTAGATCAGTGACCTTAGAAGACCTAAGGTGAATCGTCTATACTAAGTATATACTACTGTCAATTGACATACTAGTAATTACGTTATTAAATTCCTTGACGTGAATACAAATAATATTTCCAAATATATTGAACTATAAATATATTAAAATATAAGAGGACCGTCGTGGCGCAGAGGCGTAAACATGTGCCTGTAAACGCGACGGTTTGACGATTCGATTCCCACTCGGAGAAGATGGATTTTTCTATTTCCATTTTCGTCGCTCTGGAAACGAGGCAAAGCGCGGCGTTGAGTTCCGCCACTCAACACACAATGCCTCGAAAAAGGCGGAAAGCGGGGACGGAGAAAGCAGGGACCAAGCAACGGAGTGTCTTAACACTAGGTTCCACGGTTCCTCCGGTTCCCTCTGCTTACACTGCCATGTGCGGGATAAAGCGTGAATCTAAAAAAAATATTGAAAATGTATACGTATTTGTATTTTATCTCTAAACCACTCAAAATGTTTTCTATGATATTTAGACTGATGAAACTGATAAAAATTATTAAAGGCCGTGGCGTGACGTCGCATAGTGACTGATTGTAAATATGCTGATTATATATTGTATTCCCACTTGAAGCAATGCATTATTTAATTTTCTAGGGTAAGAAAAAGCGCGGCGTTGAGTTCCGCATCTTAAAAAGAAATGTCTCGAACAATGAGCAGGATATAGGGAACGGAGTGTCTTAACAATAAATGAAATATATGCGGGATAAGCCTGAAAAAAGAATTGCCGTAATTAACATTTATAATCGAATCGAACCAGTGTTCTACGACCCAATTGTAAGCCACTAACTACTTAACTAATAAGAACTGAATTCTAAAGAAATGTCCTCATACAAGTTCTACGTGTGAAGTGTATTAATTATGTATGTGTATTGGTGTAGGTTTATTTGTTTTATACATTTTTTTTTAAATTGTTGAGTTATTTTTTTTGTAACTTTCCTTATATATTTATAATAGCGGACGCTCACGACTTTAGCTACTATTAGTTATAACGTAGGCTATAACATAGGCTATAGTCTATTAGCCTTCCACTATAAATGGACTATTCAATAAAAAAAAAACCTATGTGGACTAGTATTTTCTGAGATTGGCGCGTTTAGACAAACGTACAAAGCCCTTAGCTTTATAATATTAGATTTTCTTCGTCATTTTCACGTACTTTCACGCATTATCCCGTGTACAACAGGAAAGGCTGGTATTTAAATCTAGTCTAATTATACTTCCATGACATGGATGTGATTTTTTATTTTCACTTTTCATTTATTCCTTATTTATTCCAGAGAGAATATTTATAGTACATTCTAAACCTTCTCATGTCAAGCCTTTTTCAATCATTTAAAATAATAAAACCTAATTACAATTGAAACCCTACATATTCATGTATATTTTATACTGTAAGACCATTGTTTCGTTATAAAGAGTTGACACTAGTACTTACGTGGATATATGAAAGAACATTATTTTATTACTATTTTTTTTATTTGTTTCACAACATTTTGGTAAATATCTTTAGAAAATATTTAAATTTTAATGTACCCTACATTTAATCTCTATGCCTAAGGCATACATAAAGTTATTTTTTGACTTGATGTCAACTTATGAGTCAGTTGTGAGAGGGCTTGGTCGGTAAACAACAGGCACAAGTTCAAATTCTGTTTTTTTTTTTATTTTTTCAAAAAATATTGTCATATTCTCAGTGTAAACTAACACAGTTAATATATAATAAATATTTAAAGTATATAGCACATTTGAGATAGAGTTATTTAAATCCATACTTGCTGTAATTAAAGACTAATCTATAACAATTAAAAACAGTCCGTTATATATCCAAATATTATAAAATATATACAAAAAATATATAAAAGTTATACATAGATATATAATAGTAACACAGCAGCATACAGGTCCCAAGTTTGTTCCAAGTTTTAAAAGATGGTTTTGCCATTTATAGGTGAAGCTTTACTATTGTGAAGAAACTCGTCATACTAGATAGGAACTGCTCTATATGTTTGTAGCTATGCATATAAACCCGTTTTTAATTTCTGAGTCCTAAAACAATTTAAAGTTTAAAATGTCGCATTAACAACGGTGAGCTGTTGATTATTAAGACTTAAATACATTAAGTACTGGTAATAATTTGAGACCATAGTTATAAGGTGATAAAAATAAATAGTAAGTATACCTATTTATTTTTAAATTTTTTCATTGTTTATTTATTTTAATTTATTTATTTTAATTTATTTAAGGTTCACGCTTTACCCTGCACATAGCAGGATAGGCAGAAGGAACCACTAGGTTAAGACACTCCGTTCCCCGTTTTCCACTTTCCCTGCTTTTTTTGAGGCGTTGCATGTTTAGTAGTAATTTAACACCGTGCTTTGCCTAGTTGCCAGGGAATGGAACCCACAAACTGTCACGTTTACAGGCAAACGCTATGCCTCTGCGCCACGACGGTCTTCGTCGTTCATTTTATGAATAATGATGTCCTCACAGTTCAGTTTATGAATGACCTGAATTTATTTTCATGTTACATACAAGACTTAAAAATGAAAATAATATGTTTTGACGATTACATCGCACGTAACAAAACACACAATAAGCACTTTCGTCGAAATATCCTCCTTTGCCCTTTGTGACTTGTTTTAACAATCTGAGCATGAGAGCAATTAATTTATCTATAGTTTCTTGCCAGATATTTTACAGCTTTCCTCTAATGCATTCCATGTCTGCATGTCCTCCTGTGAATGTAGATACTGTTCCCGAAAGTTTCGATCAAGCTGTTCCCTCGGAAGTTCTATGTGGTTAAGATTGAAGTTATAAGCTGGCCATGTCATGTTTCCTAATACTTTGTCCGACTTTTTTTTGTCTATGGAGCCTGTAGATAATTTCGAACTATGGAACTGGAAAATAAATCCTTAGCTGATTACCATTTGTCCGGGGGAATGGCACATTTTCGCCTTAATTCCTTTATATCGTTCTTTTTCATATTTAGTATAGTTGTGTTTAACAGTTGCCACTGAACATTGTTGCATTAGTAGTTGGAATTCATGGGTTCTATACTATTAGTTAGGTCAGAATCCAAAAGCAATGTTACGACAGGGAAGAAAGCAATATTTATATAAAGCTACTATACTGCGACCAGTCTTGAAATTCGTCTTATTTTTTTATATTACTGTGTACAAATGACATCTGCGATATAGAGATTATCATCCCATTTACTACTCTTAAACGAATTTCTGGCCGCTTACTTGTCACTACAATAAATTTTTGTGTACTAGAAATAGCTCATAGGTATTCCGAATTGCGGACGATCTTACTGCCAGTTTGCGTGTAGCGCACAATAGTGAAATGAAAACAAGTCTTGGATAACTTGGGCTGAGTAGCTATCTGATTTGCCTCCGTTATGAAGAACAATGATGAAAGATGACGTTTTAACGCTTGACGAAACCTTTTCCATTTTATGTAAGTCTTGATGGAAGTTAATGTAAAAGAGGCGCCAGCTGCGGTAATGAAGTACTACATTTTTGCAATCGATTTTTAGGACCCTATTTGTTTCAATGAAGTTTTTTGCCTTTTCCATGGCTTCTATACAAAAGAGTGAGCTTTTAGGCAATCTATATGAAGAATAAGCTGGTATATTTTTTGTATCACCAATATTTTGTTAACTATTTAACAAAAGTTTTTATTTCTGGCATATTTCACATTTCCGTAGTAAATGATTTTATTGTTATTAGTATTACTTTCTTTATAGGTGAAAACTGCATTAAAATCCGTCGAGTAGTTTGAAAGTTATACGTGAATATAGCTAGGATACGAAGAATTCAGTGTTGATTTGATATTTCATCAAAATGCAATCTATTTTGATTTTCGATGCGCATTAAAAAATAAATTATTAGCGCACTCGTTGACGCGTACAGCAACAACAGCAGAAGTGTAAATTGTCGAACATGGCAGTGTGTGTAATATTTTTTTATTGATTTAATTGAATTTATAAGCATTATTATTGAACTAAAATAAGCATTCTGCCTTTTTCCTATTCATAAATTATAAGTGTACCAAATTTCATACTTCTGCGTACGCGCAGTATTTGTAAAAAGAAGTCCCAAAGTATTTGTTTCACGTATATGTCGGCGCTAGGCCAGGGTTTCGCTGTTAACAGTCTAATTTACTAAGCAACGGAGTGTCTTAACACTAGGTTCCCACGGTTCCTGCGGTTCCCTCTGTCTACCCTGCCATATGCGGGATAAAGCGTGAAGCTACAAAAATAATAATAAAATTGTTTAAAAATAACAGATTAATATCAATTATTCGAAATAATATCATAAAGAACTTTGCATTACAAGTAGGTTGATGATTGATTTGAATAATTCTATATTAATTTCAATACTAAATAGTTTCGTAACAATAAAATCATAAAATGTGTATTGATTTGCGCCCATACGTACGAGATACATGTATAGATAATTGAAGTAGAGGCTAATGTATAGAAGATATATAAAGTAACTTTTACGTGCGATTTCGCTCCCGTGGTCAAATGAAAGGCTCACTAGAACTGATCGCCTCCGTTCCCAGCCTTCCTCGACAAATGGACTATACAAAATAAAAATATTTTTCAATTTAAACCACTAGTTCCTGAGATAAGCGCACTCAATCATACTAACTTTTAAATTTTTAATATTAGTTTACATTTTTCTTTCATAATTTTACTTTTTTTTTTAAATTTTATTTCCACCTATACATATATAAGCAATGTATAAAAACTCTTGGCAGAATATTATTAGACACACTTTCAAATAAGCTTTTGAGGTTTACAGTATTTGAAAGTGAAGCGAGGCGGCCGCAACAGCGTAATAAGAGCCAGCGCTGTCACGCTCTATAGAACAAGACTACTTTCGTTTCAGAAACAATATGGCCTCTAGAACGTGGTTCGGATATTTGTGCGTCTTTCCGTGTGAAAGTAATATGTATAATGTATATATATTTCAATCTTCGGCGTAAGATAATCTTGTAATAGCTTTACGCTTTATCCCGTAAATACGATAAGTAGAGGCTATAGTGATAAGACACTCCGTTTCTCGCTTTCTCTCTGTTGCAAATATTGTGACGGAACTTAGCTTTGAATTTATGATGGAGGTACACGTGTTTCGATACGATTACAATACAAAATTGTCAATGGTTACCTATCAAAAATAATTTTAAATTATTAATCCATACCGAGGATAGAAAAGAAAACATAAAAACTTGAAGGCACCTCCTACAAAACCGAGCAAGCGCTCTGACCACTAAGCCATTCGTTCTTCATCAGGCTGTGTCGAAATTTGTTCTTAGCAACTCTGTAGGGAGATTGCTACAAATTTCCGCTACCCAAAGATTATTACAAAGAACAAGGCGTGAGTTCAATTCACCTTGCGTTCAATTTTTACATATATTTTATTTTAGTAAGGTAATTTTTAATTTTACTAAAATGTTTTGTGATTTAAAGACATTTAGTGGTAAATACTAACCAAGCAAAGTTAATAAATCAAATGCATCGTCATTTTGATTATGTAATGACTTCATTACAATTACGTTATATAAGTTAACCGAAGTTGACGAACTGTGGCTTGTGTATCAATGCTTAATGTCTGCTTCGCCCACACGGATAGAATTACAATAACATATTAGCTATATATAATTGTAACATATATATTTTAATACATATATATATGTATATTTATATTGTGATTATATATTTTTAAGTACATACCAGAATCTACGAAAGTGAAAGTATCTTTATTCATTAAATTTTGTTTGCAAATTTAGTTTTTTTTTGTTTGCTTTCAATTAAAGGTTTATTATAATCTGTGACGAACAATTGTAGTGCTTTAATTGACTGTTTATTTTACAGAAATAATGGAAACGGAAATACAAATAGATAATATAAATATTATAAAAATATTTAAAACACTTAAATAATAATCTATATTTTATTAATATTAATATTTTTTGAAACATGTATTTATAATATTACTTCATTACGAAAATTATTAATATTATATCTTATCAATTTTTTTTGAGGGCTGTTGGAAAAGGTATTTAAGTTACTCATATCAATATTCTGCCAGTTACTTGAGAATCCCATGTTCAGCATTTACTTTAATTATTATTTATTCCGAGACAATACCGCTAACCAATTCTTAGTGTCTGAAAATTTAGATATAGGTTTTCGGAGTGTCTTAACACTGGGTTCCCTCCGCCTATACTGCTAAATGTTTGATATGGTGTGAAACTTTTTTAAGCATAGAATAACGTTTTTACAACAATTTAAGGTTGGCAATGCATCCATATCCTCTTACATTGTAGATGTCTATGGGCGATAGTGTTCACTTAACATCAGGTAGCCCTTCTGCGCCAAAGTTTCGGAGCGATGGTTCTGTAGCCATATGTTCTTAGTAAACCATATATACCTAGATAGATATACTATTCAAAAATTTTTTAAGAGGACCGTCGTGGCGCAGAGGCGTGAGCGTTTGCCTGCAAATGCGACGGTTTGAGGGTTCGATTCCCACTCGGAGATTGTGGATTTTTCTATTTCCATTTTCTTCGCTCTGGACACTAGGCAAAGCGCGCGGCGTTGAGTTTCACTACTCAACATGCAATGCCTCGAAAAAAGGCGGAAAGTGGGTACGGAGAAAGCAGGGACTAAGCAATGGAGTGCCTTAACTCTAGGTTCATATGGTTCCTGCAGTTCCCTCTGCCTACCCTGCAATAGGTGGGATAAAGCGTGAAGCTAAAAAAAATTTCAAGCTGAATCAGTTTACCCGAATATTTTTAGGTTTATAATTTTTTTATGCTTCACGCTTTATACAGCACTTAGCAAGGTAGAACGAAGTAGCTGTCATAGAACCTAGTGTTAATACTCTCCGTTACTCGTCCACTATATAAGCTTTGCGTGTTCAGTGGCGGAACTCTACGCCACGCTTTCATCTTTCATCCAGTGTGCGAAATAAAAATAGAAAACAGGCTAGTGAAAATATTGGAAATAGAACCCACAATCCGTCGCGTTTACAAGCAGAAGCTACACCTCTGTGCCATGATGATTCTATAATATTAGTATAAAGTGTAAATGAATAGTGTAAATAAGTGGCAATTTGCCATAGAAAAAGGAAATTCCCGATCAAGGATCCACCTAAATGTAAGAACCTTAGAATACAGGTTTAAAACAGTTTATTAAAATATAATAATTTATATATACATATTAATAAGAACATAATTAATAATACCTGCTTCATTTTTCATATTATGAAGTAAAAAAGGTGACTTTGTGTTATCAATCCGTTGATAATTACTATGTTTTTACGGCGTCAGTAATTATTAAACATATAGTAGGTATATGTAAGATATAGTTGAAATATATATGAGTTTACCATTTGAGAGAGTGAAGTGAGAAAGAAGAGAGAATTTTAACTCTCTTTCTCCTATATGCGGGAAATGGATGAAATAACAACAAATTTTTAAGCAGTACTGTTTCTCGTAGTAGAATTGAATATTTCAACCAAAAAGCTATCGACTCCGTGGCGCAACGGTAGCGCGTCTGACTCCAGATCAGAAGGTTGCGTGTTCAAATCACGTCGGGGTCAAGTTTATCTTTTTTTCTTTTATTTTTTTATTATTTTTTTTTCTTTATTATCAATTGTGTCGTTTATAAAATTTTTGTTTTAATTTTATTTAAGTACTATATTTTGACAATTGATGATAATAATTGTCAAGATGAATGTTTGTTCTGATGTTGATAAAACTTATAATAAAAGAAGAAATAAATGAAGTTGAATTGATGAGTTTCAATTATTTAATTTCCGTTTTTTTTCTGGCAACTAGGCAAGTGAGCCTTATTCAGTCACCCAACACGCAATCCCTTGAAAGGCGGAAAGCAGGGACTGGATTATCGTAATGCTAGGTTCCCACGGTATCTGCGGTTCCCTCTAACTACCCGGCTATGAGTGGGATAGAGAGAAGAAACTGCTTAGCATTCTATGGATTCACCGTGCGGGTGCCGAGCCCATCGCGTTGTAGGAAGAGGAGGACCGATCAGTGCTTGGGACTTGCGACCCAAGTGTAGGTTTAAAGGGCCCCTTTAAAATGCATTAACGCTCATCTCCTCTGTCCGAGCTCCTCCCACTACATAACCAAATTCTATTATTAAATGTATTAGTCTAGACAGGCCGAGATCTTTTTTTCGTAAACCTAAAAATATGTATGAAAAAATATAATCGCAATTGTCTGTCATTCATTCTAAATGAAATATGAGTAACCAATTTTCGTATAAAGTATAAATTATTGTATATCAAATTTAAGCCTAATATTGCGAAATAAACGCGGAAGTAAATGGTATCAAGTTACATATAATATGAGACTTATTTTAGGCACTTACATCCTTTTGAATATTGGAGATGTATTAGATATCACTTCCTATTTGCCGTGGTTTAAGTTTACATATTAAATATACTGGAACTTGCGGTAGTGTACTTCTATTATGTTATATATATATATATATATATATATATATATATATATATATATATATATATATATATATATATATATATATATATATATATATATATATATATATATATATATATATATATATATATATATATATATATATATATATATTTTTTTTTTTTTTTTTCATAAAAATACGCGAAGAAGAACTTTGGACACTACATGAAAATTACGCGCTCGTCGGAATATGAGTTATAGTTTATATGTGGGAAATTCAGAACGTGTTGTTCAATAATAATGTTTATTTTAGTACATAAATTCAACGAATGAAACTTTATACACACTGCCATATGTTTGACAATTTACTCTTTTTTATGGTGTGACGTTGCTATGGCCTCGCGTATGCCACGTGTCCATAAGTTGGCTAGTTAAAGTAGATAGGTATATCCTGCATGTGATTATTGCAAGTTCAAATCCGAATTGTTCCAATAGATCACAGCACTTCAAAAACGGTTGAACGTCTCAAACAGTATCTTCGAAAATTCGTGAGAGTAAAGTAGGGGTTATGATTTTTTATAATATTAGTGTTTTAAAAGATAGAAACTTGAAATTTAGTAGCTTTTAGTGCAATATATTTTTTTCAAGAACTCGTCAAAGCTTCAAGTAGAAACTTAATTTACCGAGGACCGTCGTGGCGCAGAGGTGCAACGTGTGCCTGTAACGCGACGGTTTCTGAGTTCGATCCCCAGTCGTAGAAGATGAATTTTTCTATTTCCATTTTCTTCGCTCTGGAAAACTAGGCAAAGCGCGGCGTTGAGTGCCCCACTCAACACGCAATGCCTCGAAAAAGGCGGAAAGGTGGGGACGGAAAAAAGCAAGGACTAAGCAACGGAGTGTCTTAACACTAGTTCCCACGGTCCCTGCAGTTCCTCTGCCTACCCTGCCATGTGCAGGATAAAGCGTGAAGCTTAATTTACCTACTTGCTCAATATCTCAAAAATAGAAGAAAAGGACGATAGTTCAATTTTATTTGCATTTTTGTTTCAGCGCAAGAAAACAACAATAGAAATACTAGAAAATCTAGAAACGAAGATCAAAAACATAGAACAAGATGGTCAGTACAAGGAGCAGACGCACAAGCGTGTTATTGGCTACGTGATGGCGTATTCGGTGGGCTTGTACGTGCTTTTTGCCGTGCTATATTATTATATGTACGCGGGAAGAAGTCAGCACTGGCTCCACTCTCTTCTCTACGCCTCACCGTTGCTGTTTATACCTGTTCTGTAAGTATTATTGAAATTGAAGACATGAGTGGATTAAGGGGTTATGTAACATTTTTTGTAAAAACCGATTTTTATGCTGCATGGAAGGAATTATGTGCATATTTTATTTAATAAATACTAATTGGTATACGTTTATCTTATTTTTACACTTCATATTAGTAGTTCATTAATTATTTAACGACAATTTGACGCAAATAGTTGTGTACATAATTAACAATAAAATGTCTATTATCTCCACATTTTCAAATTGTATCATACCCCCTTCACCCACTCATGTCTTCAATTGTTCTATGTAATAATTTAAAAGAGTTGTCAAACGTTTGGGTGTTAAAAGTTATTACCAGAGGACCGTCGTGGCGCAGAGGCGTAGCGTCTACCTGTAAACGCGACGGTTTGTGGATTCGATTTCCAGTATGGTAGATGGATTTTGACGTGACAACGTCTTAAATTAGGTTGCGGCTCGGAGTCACATATGAAAAAGGTAACGTAACGATGTGTCAACTGTCACCGAACTATGATCGGTCCGCCGCGCGTATCACTTGACACATGTACAATGTTTTAGTAAACAACATATATTTTCTATAGTTAAAATTTGTGCAATTTATATTATAATTATTAATCATATCAATAAATATTCTACCGAGAAAAAGACGTCACGTAAAATTTTCGCCCGTAAAACCCACTTTACAGGCAACCATTTTTTTTTATTTCCATTTTTTTTGAGTCTGGAAACTAGGCTGAAGCGCGGCGTTGAGTTCTGCCACTCAATATGCAATGCCTCGAAAAAGGAAATAAGCAGGGACAGAAAGCACGGATTAGGCAATGGACTGTCTTAACACTACGTTTTTATGGTTCCTGCTGTTCCCTTTGCCTACCCTGTCATGTGCGGGGTAAAGCGTGAAGACATAAAAACGTTATTACCATATTAATGATTTCATAAATGATAACACGCTTTGGAAATGAAATGCATGCTACGGTCAATTTTAAAAGTGTGATTGTCACTAATAAGAATAATTGAATTGCAAGTTTTTGGCAAATTAAGACGGGGACGGAGAAAGCAGGGACTAAGCAACGGAGTGTCTTAACACTAGGTTCATATGGTTCCTGTAGTTCTCTCTGCCTACCCTGCAATATGATATAAAGCGTAAAGCTAAAAAAACATTTAAAAAATTTGTATGTATATATCATGTAATTTTATTGTAATACATTCAGTTTATAATGTATACGGAATACTGTCCTAGCTAACGGATGCTGGAGATCAATCTCGTGGCATTGATTTTGTACGTACTAATCTCGATTTATCTCAATCAATATTATCTTATCTCAAAATACGTAGTTAGAGTATAAAAAATTTTCATCTTTATACTATTTGTTACATTAGTGATTATTTTCTCCGTCATAAATTGGAAGAAATTATGTCATAGATAAATTTTATATTATTATTTCAGTGCTTTGTAGTTTATATATTTGTTACAATTTAACAAAGGTTTCTTTCTAAAGAAATGGGTGAAATTAATATGTGGTTAGAGAGCGGTTGAAAGCTACTGCCTGGTTAGAGAGCGGTTTCAAGTTATCGGCTGGTTAAAATAAAAATATATGAAAAACGTTTCGAACCTAATATTGAGACATAAATATATGTTGAAAAGCAAAGTTTTGTTAGCAACTCACTTGCATAGTATTTATAATAAAATGATATACAAAAAATACGAATTTCTAATTAAAAGGACCTTGAGGTCCGTCGTGGCGCAGAGGCGTAGCGTCTGTCTGTAAACGCGACGGTTTGTGTATTCAATTCCCACTTGAGGATTTCGATTTTTCTATTTCCATTTTCTTCGCTCTGACAACTAGGCAAAGTGCGGCGTTGATTTCTGCCATTCAACACGCAATGTCTCGAGAAAAGGCAAAAACCGGAGAACGGAGAGTCATAACACTAAATTTCCACGGTTTCTATGGTTTCCTCTGTTATATGCGGGCTATAAACGTGAGGCTATAGAAAAAAATACGATCTTCGTTACTTCAAGTTAGCAAATATGTTCGCGTGGACGATAAAGTTGGAAATGAAAAACTTTTTTTTTATACCTACATTACCTAGGGGAAATTAAATAGTATGCAACTACACACAACTGTGATATATTTCACACTCCAATCTTAGTCGTTGTCTGTCACACAGTAAATCAATTTAAAAAAAACACATGTTATTCAAAGGGAAGCGTAGTTTATAGGATCCTGTTGCATGGTTAGTGTCGGAATCTAACGCCGCGCCTTATTATCAGAGAGAAGGAAATAAAAATAACTAATTCTCCCCGAGTAGGAATCGAACCCACAGTTGTCGCGTTTACAGACACACTTGACTCTGGAGCTATGGTCTTCAGGCCGTGTTGTATATTTATTTCAATTGGCAAAATAATAAAATATAAGAACATCTGCTCTAAATTTATACTAATGTTTGTAACTGATATAATATATTAAAGTTGCCTTTTCTAAATTATGAGTTTATAGTCAACCATAGAAACGTTTAAACTACTTGCCAATTTATAGAGTTTGTTTAATATTACATCCCCTGATTGACAAGTTTATAAAACATATAGCATTCGAAGTACAGCCGACTTACTACATGCCTATTCTTTATATTTACTTTGTAAATATCACGATGGTTTTGGGTTTGAATCGCACGTAATATGAACTTATATTCAAAAAAATTCGCTACAACAAGACATCGTGGCATAAAGCTCTGCAATTCAATATACATTTGGTAGCAAAAGACCTAATTAAATCCATGCCTCTTTTTTTTTCAAGTAATGAGTGTCACTACACACATTGTTTTCCATACTGTTGAGAAAGTACGATATTTGGACACTAGGAAACCTGGTCTACTTATATGTCATATAAATGGAATAGCGAACGTCGTCGTACCGCCGTTCCCCAGAGGAGTGGAACTTAACGCCGTAAGAATTTTCTTACGAGAGCGCGGATTTTAAAATAATTGTCCAAAGTGGAACTAAACCCACGACCTTCTTGCTTCTAGTTAAACTACTTTCTGTGCGGCTGCATCATTATGGTTTTATTTTTTTATGTATATATATGACTATATTATATGTATAATTTCAGCGTCATATTACTACGGTTCTCCATATCTTGGTATTACAACTGGTCACTAAACAAGAACAGGCTGAAACTTACTAAAATGAGAGATGAGAAAAAGAAAATACTTGAAGATGTGATGAACACAGAGACTTATAAGGTGAGTTCAAGATTTTGGTACCCTTTGAAGTGGTAATGGAGTCATAGATTTTTCTATTTCCATTTTCTTCGATCTGGCAAAACTAGGCAAAGCGCGGCGTTGAGTTCCGCCATTCTAAACGCAATGCCTCGAAATGGCGGAAAGCGGGGACGGAGAAAGCAGGGACTAAGCAACGTAGTGTCTTAACACTAGATTCCCACGGTCCCTGCAGTTCCCTCTGCCTACCCTGCCACGTGCGGGATAAAGCGTGAGGAGAAGAAAAAAAATCAAAAACTAGGCCGTTGCAAATGCAAAAATGCGCTAAATTAGTTCCGTTATGTTTGTTGGCAGTATATTATCAAATCACATCAAAAAATCATTCTGAATAATATAGAAGTTCATATAAACTATCAATCAGGATAAACCATGGATTACACAGTTTTGTTTAGCGTTTCAAGCTCTATCTCATATAGAGGGAGAAAAGTTACAAAAAATTAAATTACACCTTAATTGGTGTAAAAAAACATCAAAATTTTATTTGATATATGTAAATAATGTTTGATTCTTCCGTTTTTAGTAGATATTTTAGCACATCGTCACGAAAAAACATGGGGCGTGACAGAAATAAAATATATATGTGTTTTTGTTAAAAAAATAGAAATATATAGGAAAATATTAAAATTTAAAGCGGATACTCAATGTTTTTCTTTGCATTTGTAACGCAGTGTTATTATCGTTTAGATAAGTTTTTGTGCGGCGTTGAAATACGCTACGTAACACGCAAATTTTGAGGATAATTTGAGGAATTAAAAAATTGAACATATGAAATGTTTCAGGTAGCGAAAGAAATATTAGACAAATACGGCAGTCCCGAAGAACAATCGAAAGCGACGAAGCCTTTCACCCCACTCGCTGTCCCCGGAACGCCTAAAACTCAGCCAGGTAGCTACAATTTGTTGAGATTTTTTTTCAGGTCTAAATATGATAATTATAATCTTGTGTAAATATGTATATTTCTGTCCTGTCCTTTGTCCTCTTAGGCAATTCTCTATGCATTTTATAAGGTATAGATAGTAACTAGGGATTCATTAATATGATTTTTTTTAATCTGTGAAATACTCGTTATTTATACATTTTATTTTTTTTTTTAATATTATGCTGGTTATTTTTTTAAACCAAATTAAAGCTATATAAATTACAATAAATTAGTTTATTATTCTAGTTTAAGTTAATTTGTGATGTAAGTTAAAAGTTTGCCATATTTATAAAAAAATAATTTTAGGGAAATTCAAAAAATTAAATATTTTAAAAAAATATATTTGGTCGCAATGATCTCATTATAATTTCTAATTTTTTTTATTTGTGAGTGTCGTTTTTAAATGTTGCCACATTTTTTTTTTGAAAAAAATATCAGTTTATAAACTGCCAGCCATTGAACGCTTGACCACCGACGTAATGCAATTTAAAATGGCATTTAAGGAAATTATTATTTAAACATTTATAAAAAAAAAAACAATTTAAAGTTAACATAATAATATATGTCATGGTGCTAGATATAGGATGAGTAAATATATCATTTGCTTTTTAATTTACATTTATAAAAAAAAATTTCATTTTTTAATTCTAAGAAAGCATGTTTTGTATTATTTGTACACAATGTTCTTATTTAAAATACATTTTTATACGATTTACTAAAATTTGTAGTTTATTTGAAAGCCTTTTCCTTAACTGTAACTATATTAAAAAGTTATACTTCTTAAAGTAACAAAAAAAATGATAATTAGTAATAAAAGAATAGAAATAACTTTTCAATTAACCGAATTGATTTACCTTACAATTTGGTTGCTAATAAGGGCTTCCCACAGTCCATAGACAATGTTGCCATTTTTTATATTATCAAGAAATAATATATATAATAGTGTTAGATTTATATTACACAGTTTTATTGATAAATTAGTAATTTAACAATATTTAAATAAGGAAATGTCATAAATAAAATATTAACATAAAATATAGTTAACGTCAAATCTGTAATATAGAACTTATGCATAGATTAAATTAAAAGAAAATCATTTAATAGCGTCATTTAGAATTCGTTGTTATAATTATAATAAAATATAATTTTCAATTAGAATAACTAAATAAAAATATGAGGACCGTCGTGGCGCAGAGGCGTAAGCGTCTGCCTGTAAACGCGACGGTTACTGGGTTCGATCCCCAGTCGGAGAAGATGGATTTTTCTATTTCCATTTTCTTCGCTCTGGCAAACTAGGCAAAGCACGGCGTTGTGTTCCGCCACTCGACACGCAATGCCTCAAAAACGGCGGAAAGTGGGGACGGAGAAAGCAGGGGCTAAGCCACGGAGTGTCTTAACACTAGGTTCCCACGGTCCCTGCAGTTCCCTCTGCCTACCCTGCCTTGTGCAGGATAATGCGTGAAGCTAAAAAAAAAAATAAATAAAAATATAATATATTAGTGTTATGAACTGGCAGTACATTAAAAATTTTTTCAGGGGAATCCCCTAACGTAAACCTTAATATAGTTCATTTGTGTTGACCTTCATCGTCCTAATGGCGCAACTTTCATTTTTATTCTGTGGCGTTGTAGGTTATTTTAAGTTTTATTTACGCGGCCGATTTAAAAGTTTTAACGCCATTTTTGCGAACATCGCGTCCAATTAATAAGTTATCAAGTTATATAGGATTCCCATCAGAGGATACTAATTATTTTAATTTTTTTTTGCTCTGGCAACACGAAATACTAAGTATTTCGTAAAGATAAAGGGCGAAAATTGCGTAACGGATTTTCATAATAATAGATTCATACGATTCCCTCTAGTACTAAATCTGCGTATCTCATACAGAAGTAGAGTCTAAAAAAAGTAAGATGTCGATATTAATTAATTGAATTATTTTTTGTACGACGTTGAGTTACGCCTTTTATTGTTTGAATTTGATCGGACAGTGGATATCCGCTCCGTTTTCTGCGATAAGCGAGTTATAGCGTTCAGTATTATAACACTTGTATTGTTATACATGATATTAATTATTTATTTTCTCTTATTCTCCCTCCTTCTCATACTCTCTTACTGGTTGTGAGTCTAATTCTAATTTTCCGTTACTTCTACTACTACTTAGTAGTATATATTTATATTTATTGCGATTTCTTTAATTTTAAAATGGTGCAACAATCTTGACAATTTTATGCGTTAATGTTAATGAAATAAATTTAGGCAATTTTAAAAATAAAATATTGTACGTAATAAACTATGTTTAAATTTTTATAAACTAAATGGTAGATAGTTATTGGTTATTATCTATAGAATGGAAATTTAGCTTTTATTAAAGAGATTAATTAATTATATATTTGTAGATATTGGATATATTTTAAAGGTCTATATTTAAAAGGTCATTTTGTGATAAAAACTTATTTTAATTTCGTTTACGCTCGCCATAGTAATATATTGTGTAATCTTTCCTGCCTGACCGAACTTACGTTGTACTTATTTTAATTATGTGACATCTTCGTTTATTGTTATAAAAAGGAAAAAGGAGATTCAAATTTTAAAACTAGACCGTTGTCGATCGTCGTGGCGCAGAGGCGTAGCGACTGCCTGTAAATGCGGCGATTTGTGGGTTCGACTCCCACTCGGGGAAGATAGATTTTTCTATTTCCATTTTCTTCGCACTAGAAATTAGGCAAACGTGGTGTTTACTTCCACCACTCAACACGGAATGCCACAAAAAGCAGGGTCAAAGCAACGGAGTGTCTTAACACTAGGTTCCTATGGTTCCTGAAGTTCCCTCTACCTACCTTGCCATGTGCGGGATAAAGCGTGAAGCTAAAAAGATTCTTAAAACTAATTGGCCTAAAATATATGTAAAAATACAAATTTATAATAATTTTAATATTTTTATTACAGCAACCCCAGTTCAAATACGACCGAGACTGGCAATACAGAACTCGACACCGGTATCGAATAACAATCTCAACATAGTTCCCTTTAACAATACTCCAACAGCTCTATATAAGGGACCGAGGCTTAGAGTAAGTGTTAAATAATTATTTTATATACATATACAGTGAGACTCGATTATCCGGCCCTCAGTTATACGGATTCGCGATTATCCGGACTACAGGCCAATTGAATTAAATGTACCTACAAGTCGTATCTGTGCAAGCATGGACGTGTCGGAACTTGTGTGTTATCGCGATTTTCAACCAAATTTCTAAATAAACAATGATTTTCGTTAATATGTACTACTTGTTTTTAATAAACATATAATATTATGTTACGATTTTATTCATATTTATGTAGTTTCAATTATCCGGATTTTCAATTATCGGAATGCTTTACAACAACAATTAGTCCGGTTAATCGAGTTTCTACTGTATATAGGTGACCCAGTGGTAGTTTCTCTCGAACGTTTGTATGAGATTCAACAAATTAAAAATACTTTTAGGTTAATTTTTTTAAAATGTAAGTTCGGGTTCGGGAAAATTTTCGGGTTCAATGTTGTTTACAATATTTTATATCGTTTATTTTATAATTTAGTTACATTCTGTAAGGACCAACCACGGCGTTGAGTTCCGCCAATCAACACACTGTATCTACTTCGAATGGATAGTGGAGAACGGAGTGTCTTGACATTTAAAATACAAAACAAAAAATATTAATTCTGATTTTTTTGCGCCGGTTTTTATTCAGTTCAAGGTCCTTATCTTTAGAATTAGTGGCAATTTACTTTATGTTCAAAAAATTAAGCTAACAACTTATTTCTAATATTGTTATTGGAAATTAAGATTTTTTAGCTTCACGCTTTATCCACATAGCATTGTAGTCAGAGGCCACCGCATGAACTGATTTGTGGAAACATAGTGTTGAGACACTCCGTTCACTGATTTCCACCTTCTTATAAGAGATTGCGTGTTGAGTGGCAGAACTCATCGGTGCGCTTGCCTCTTCTCTCTTGCCTATATTTCCCTAGTGGGACCTAAAACCATAAACCTAACCCATAAACCTTCTGCACTACTTCTGCACGGAGTAAGCAGGGACTAAGTAACGGAGTGTCTTAACACTAGGTTCGTATTGTCCCTGCAGTTCCCTCTGCCTACCCTGCCATGTGCGGGATAAAGCGTGAAACTAAAAAAAAAATCTTCTGCACTACGACAAGATGAGATTTTAATTTTAAAAATATACATATTTCCAGTCAGACCAACTTCCCCGACCTCTCGCCGATAGAAACCGTTCTGCTTTGGACAAAGTGGTCGACTACCTCCTCAAAGACGGTCCGAGCAATCGAATGGCATTGATCTGTTCCGAGTGTTACTCTCATAATGGTATGTTTAGATGTTTTTTACTATTATTTAAGTTTTTGTGTTCTTAATATTGCTGTATAAAAATTTAGTTTTCTTGTTAATTTATTTTGTCTATTGTTTATAGGTAAAATGTATCGAAAAATGTGTGTGTGTGTGTGTGTTTATGCATACAATCCTATGAAAGATACAAGCATATGCGAGATTTTTACTTGCGAAAGCTTGTTGGAGCAAGCTTTACCGCTATAGTCAAATTATATCACACATTTATAATAACAGATGCTGGGTTTTTAAATTACAATGTACAGTAAAAACTCGATTAACCGGACTAATTATTGTTGTAAGGCATTCGGATAATTGAAAATCCGGATAATTGAAACTACATAAATATGAATAAAGTCGTAACATAATATTATATGTTTATTAAAAATCCGGATAATCGCGTTTCCACTGTATATATAGATATATTTTCGAATAATTTACATTAAAAATTATCTTCAAAAACATTATTTTATTATAAATAAATCTAAACACACATCACGATAACCTATTATTTTTAAACCAAAAAGGTATGGCAATGGCAGAGGAATTCGAATACGTGTCCTACGTGTGCGCGTACTGCGGCCGCCTCAACGCGGCGAGGAAGCAGCGCCCCGCCGCGCCGCTGCTGGCGCCCGCGCCCCCTAGGGCTTTGCCCCCGCCCTACAGGACTAATGCGGGTGAGTTGGTTTTTTGATGGTCTTGATCTGTTTGGGTAAATTATCTTTCGGAAATTGTTGGTTATTGCAGGAAATCTCGAGTTGATTGAGGAAATTTGGAGATTTATTTTTGATTGTTGTTAAGAAATTTTGCAAGTCGTTGTTTGAACGTTTTATATGAGGTTGTTTTATATACAGAAATTTTCGAGTTATTTGCGGAAATATGGAGGTTTTTTTTTGAAGGTTTTGATTTTTTTGTAAATGTCTTTAGGAAATTCTTGGTTATTGCAGGAAATCTCGAGTTATTAGCGGAAATTTGAAAATTTTTAAGCTACGTCACTCAATATGCAATGTCTTGAAAGAAGGCAAAAAGCTGGGAAAGGAGTGCCTTAACACTAGGTTCTCACGTTTCCTGCAGTTATATGTGTGTGAAATTGGTTTTTACATATGCATGTACATATATATGTATGTACATATAGAATATATAAATTTATAGCTTTCATATAAAATTCTATGCCTATCTAATAAAAAATTCGATTTGACCGAATAGTTCTCGAGATTTACCAAACAAAATAAAAATTTTATCCCGTATACTGCAGGGTAGGCAGAGGGAACTGCAGGAACCATATGAACCTAGTGTTAAGACACTCCGTTGCTTAGTCTCTGCTTTCGCCGTCCCCGCTTTCCTCCTTTTTAGAGGCATTACGTGTTGAGTGGCGGAACTTAACGCCGCGCTTTGCCTAGTTTTCAGAGCGAAGAAAATGGAAATAGAAAAATCCAAATTCCCCGACTGGAAATCAAACCCTCAAACCGTCGCGTTTACAGGCAGACGCTTACGCCTCTGCGCCACGACGGAAAATGAAATTAAAACTTCATAATTTAAGGAACATAAAATAATATAGAATAATCTGATAGAAAAACTATCTTATAAATTTGTTATGTACCTATTTAATTAAATTAAAAATGTAAATATTATAACATTGTTAAGGCAATAACAAAAGATGTAATGAAAAAACAAATGACGACTCATTGTTGCGTCATTTTCTCAAGTTCAATGTTTTGTTTTTAATTAAATAATATTTTAAATCAACGTGACTTCAGCTTGTAGAGATTGTTACTATAGAGTACAATTGTATACAATTGAAGAACAACTAGCAGGTACCAGGACTTCATAGCTGACCGAGAGATTGTTACTGTAGAGTACAATTGTATACAATTGAAGAACAACTAGCAGGTACCAGGACTTCGTAGCTGACCGAGAGATTGTTACTGTAGAGTACAATTGTATACAATTGAAGAACAACTAGCAGGTACCAGGACTTCATAGCTGACCGAGAGATTGTTACTGTAGAGTACAATTGTATACAATTGAAGAACAACTAGCAGGTACCAGGACTTCATAGCTGACCGAGAGATTGTTACTGTAGAGTACAATTGTATACAATTGAAGAACAACTAGCAGGTACCAGGACTTCATAGCTGACCGAGAGATTGTTACTGTAGAGTACAATTGTATACAATTGAAGAACAACTAGCAGGTACCAGGACTTCATAGCTGACCGAGAGATTGTTACTGTAGAGTACAATTGTATACGATTGAAGAACAACTAGCAGGTACCAGGACTTCATAGCTGACCGAGAGATTGTTACTGTAGAGTACAATTGTATACGATTGAAGAACAACTAGCAGGTACCAGGACTTCATAGCTGACCGAGAGATTGTTACTGTAGAGTACAATTGTATACGATTGAAGAACAACTAGCAGGTACCAGGACTTCATAGCTGACCGAGAGATTGTTACTGTAGAGTACAATTGTATACAATTGAAGAACAACTAGCAGGTACCAGGACTTCATAGCTGACCGAGAGATTGTTACTGTAGAGTACAATTGTATACGATTGAAGAACAACTAGCAGGTACCAGGACTTCATAGCTGACCGAGAGATTGTTACTGTAGAGTACAATTGTATACGATTGAAGAACAACTAGCAGGTACCAGGACTTCATAGCTGACCGAGAGATTGTTACTGTAGAGTACAATTGTATACAATTGAAGAACAACTAGCAGGTACCAGGACTTCATAGCTGACCGAGAGATTGTTACTGTAGAGTACAATTGTAACCCTCACACACGTTTATAGTCTAGTCTACGCCATGATTCCCTTTTAAATTAATTTCTATTTCTAGGTAGCGGAGATGATTCATCTGCAGCCAGTTCAGGGAGTGAGAGTGACGAGGAGAAAGACAATGAGAATATAGAAAAACATAACGGTAAGTGATATATATACATATATGTATATAGGAAACCGTGGGCACCTAGTGTTAAGACACTCCTTTCCCCGCTTTCCGTCTTTTGAGGCATTGCGTGTTAAGTGGCGGAACTCAAGGCCTCGCTTTGCCTTCTTGCCAGAGCGAAGAAAATGAAAATTCTATTTTCCCTAAGTGGGATTTGAATCCACAAGCCCTCGCATTTACAAACGCTGTGCCTCTGGGCCATGATCGTCCAGCACCTCTAATAAATTTCTATTAATTATCAATATATTAATAAAAACTACAACAATCAGTCTTTATTTTTTTTGTTTTTGTTTTTGTGGCTTCGATTTCCACAAGGGGAAGATGGATTTTTCTTTTCTGACATTTTCTTCGCCCTGGCAACAAAGCAAAGCGCGGCGTTGAGTTCCGCCACTCAACACGCAATGCTTCTAAAAGCGGAGTGTCTTAACACTAGGTTCCTATGGTTCCTGCAGTTCCCTCTGCCTACCCTGCAATATGCAGGATAAAGCGTGAAGACAAAAAAACTTTTATTAATTAAAATATATAATCTTTCTTCTAGAAGGAGAACCGGATCGTCCCCCCTCCCCAATGGAGGTGGAAACGAAATCCGAACAAGAGAAAAAAGAAGACTGAGCGAATTATTAAATATTTAAAATTAAATTAAATATATTAATAATAAATATAAATAACAAACGAAAATTAAATAAATGAAAATCAATTTTGGAAATATGCAAAAATATCTTATGAATTAATGCCTTATTAATAAATGTAGTGTTGTTCTGTCTCTGTTTAATGTTAGAAGTGTTAGTATATGTGAAAGAGATAGCAATAATATAGCTTATGTGAAATTATTATAAGCCATATTGATTATCTGTATTGAGAAAACACGTTGCCGCCATTTTGTGTAATATTTAAAAATTGATTTATTTTTATCATAACTCAAAATGGCTTCGAAGAACATTTTGAAATTTGTAATGTATTTAATTAAAAGTTATATAGCTTCTTCTTCTTAATATGTAATTTTATAATTTAAATTCAATATACTTGTTTTTTTTTACATATGTGTTTGTAACATATTTTTGAACGTTTTATTACATTATTTGTGTTTTTTTATTGCGTTCAAATATATTTCACGTCATATCTATCCTAAAGTCAAATAAAAAGAATTTATATTTTATTAGGATCTTAAACATATACCATTGACAGAAAAGAATCTACGTTTATTGATAAGGTGGTGAAAAAAAAAACTAATTCGGTCGATAAAAATGTTTCGAACGTTTGCTTTAACACGGTGTTCATAATTTATAATATTTAAGTAAACCAGTTTGTTATATTCAAAATTGTTATACTTAATGTTTATTTTTAATTATGAATAAAGTTTGCTAAAATATTTAAAAAAAAATAGAACTGTCAATTTTGACGTATACACAATATGAAGAGTACTTTTGACATATGTATTATAAAAAATTTAAAGCATTATTTTTATTATTATGTTTATTATATTAATATTTGCATTTCATTCATTTGTCGTAGCTTTTTAACAAATAAAAATATGTTAATTTTGCCCCTGCTTGGACTTTATGACACAAAAATTATTATAACTTTATATAAATATAATCTGTTGAATTTGATTTTTTTTATATTTTCTAAGCTACACATTTAAAAAGGACTTAGTTCTGTAGTTTTTATTATTTGCCCTAGAATTTAATATCGACATTTGTATGTTTTTAGTGGAACACAAGCTTAAAGATATTTAGACTGACTTAACTGACTAATTATTAAAAATATTATAAAAATTATTTAATATACTGTTGATTTTTCACATATTTAACACCGTACTGTACTTTTTTATTAATATTCCCAAGTGAATTATAATAAGGAGTTATTTTAATAGTTCATCTTCCATATTATTTATATATTTTAAAAACATGTAATCATTTATTATTGAATTATGGAAGTTGCAACATTAATTTTCGTACAATATTTTTAAAATTTAAAATAAAAATTAATATGAAATAAACTCATTTTAAAGCAGTTTCTTTTGTAACATTGTATAATAATAATAATTTAAAAGGTTGTTTTTCTTTTCAAAGAAGGGAAGGTGAGAGATGGTAAGGTTTATAGATATCCCAATTTTTTTGACTATTTATTAATATATAACCTATTTAGAACGAAACGCAGCGAAACAACGATGTATATGTTAATTAAATATTAAATTTGACAACCATAAATTATTTATATAGTCTGTTGGCATTTGAATTCCGCCATGTTTATTTTGAAAATAAAAAAAATAAAGTAACCAATTAAAAATAAAGTTGCGTTTCTTAGAATATATAATAGTAATTTATTCAAATAATATAAGTTATTTTGAATCTTCCTAGATCTAGTTTAGACTTAGATATATACATGTATAAACACACTTTCTGGGCCCGCTACTTAAGTTTTTTTTACAGATAAATGGCATTAAAAACTGAAAACATCAATTAATAAAATGTACGAAAATCTATAATTGGGTTTTATAAATCTTTGACAGTTGCCATTAATCTGTAAATAACCAACATCTAATAATACCTTTGTTTAATTTTTATAAATCTATGTAATCCTTTATTTGCACTTATTTTATTTAATCTGTGTAATAAAAAACCGGTCATGACTAAAAAAAATAATAAATGGACACTTATTAAAGTATGAAATTTTCCAGTTGAAGTGAAATGTGATTATAATTAAAAATACTGTTAAATTAACATTTTTTTTAATTTGATATTTTTTGGTATAATTGCGGATATATAGCATTAGCATTTTTTATATAATAAAAGAAAATAACTTTCCTACATTATTTCAGGCTCATTTTTTGCATTACTATAATTATCAGTTTTAATAATCTTAATAAGCTTTTAACAGTCCATTGCAAACTATGTGAAATACTTATACACTTATATACTCGTAAACTTAATCTAGTCAATTTCTTTAAAAGCTAAACGCATTTGATTCATATTATAAAGCCTTTTGTCCTGAACATTCCTATATATTTTGTTTTCGCTTAATTTTAAGTTTGTTTTTTTTTTTAAATTGCACTTTTCACATAAATATTAGCAAGCTTACGTTTTTTTCCAACGCTTCCATTTTCATTCCATTTTTTTACAAAGACAATAATTGTTATTCCAAAATAAAAATCATGCCATGTCTTATTTATTAGATTTACAGAAATATGAGGAAATACGTTATATAAATGTTAAACGTTATTCATGCAAGAAATCTCAATTGTAAATAATGAGATGTCAAGTGAAGTGTTGTTAAATTTGTTATTTATTGCTTGTATCGTTGGTTAGCTGTTTTATAACGAACTAATATACTGTAAGTGACTACATTGTGAAGTTTTATTTCTTATTTCCCAACTTTTTCCTCCTTATTTTTGATTAATGCAGTATACAGCATTTTGATTTATATAAACCGTATTTAAGATAAAAAATGGTGAAATTACTATAATCAAGGTCAAATTACTATAATAAATTTATTTGTATAAAGATTTATTAGCTTCAATTCAAAGATCCTTGACCTATGACCACAGTCACTGCTGAAAAAAAAACATCTAGCTCACTAAATACTAGCTGTCAACGTCATTTTGGAATTTTGATAAATTATCTATAACCATCGAAATTTCGCTACCAAGTTTTATAAGGCTGATAAATATATTTTTTATTATTTGGAATGATAAGAACATTGATAATAATTAGTGAATAGAAGTTTATAATATATATTATCTTTCGCCACGCCTCTGTTATTGACAAGTCAGTTTATTCACAACCGTGGAGGCGTGCGCACGTAGTGGCTTTGATAAGAAAAGTTGGATATATTATTTATTTACGTTTAAGTGCCAACAATGTCAGTGTTAAACAACTTTACAGTGTCAATAGCGAAGGGTATGAGACGTAAGTATAATTTGTTATGACATCTTTTATTGATAACGATAAAAAATATATATATTGCTGTAAATATTCTACAGCATTCCAGACTTAACGAGATGAGAGCTGGTTTTTATTTTGTAATTTGTGTACTTTTGATGGGAATGTGACTATTAAGCATATTATTTTAAGTGAAAAGTTACATAGTCTCAAAATGTATTCTGGTACATAACTAGGTCATTCACTCTTGGAACATGTTGTTTATTTAAGTTTGAAAGATAAAAGATTAGACATAGATAGCCTAAACTACTCAATAAAAATCAGTTATAACTAAGCTTACTTTTATTCGAAGTAATATAATATAATTATCAATTTAATTAAAGTGCTATAAAAATGGCACTTGTGAGTAAAATACTTTTCAATTACTTACTATAAATATTTATGGCTATTTATTGTACAAAATTAAAAATATAGTAAACCTTTTATTTAACATAATAATATTCAACTATCTATCTCTCTTTTAAAAAAATCTTTTTGCCTACTTTTTAAAACAATGCACAATACAAAAAAAAAACACAATTAAAAATATAATACAAATTAAATAAACTGTAAATGGCATTTTTATTTAATAAAATAACAAAAATGTAGATAAAATAAAAGTTCCATAAGTATTTTTTTTGTTATTCTGTAAGTAATAAAGCTTATATATTTAGTACTTTAAAATAACTTAAACAAATACTTTAATGTCAAGATATTTCCTGTTTATCAATAGACTTGCCTTATCTTTCGGCAAAAACACAGCGTCTTAGCAGTAATTATAATAACATTATGATTATAAATTGATATTATCAGGATTCCTAGGTTAAAATATAGCTTATTATAGGAGTATTTACTAATACAGATAATGTCTTATATACATTGAATAGGGCACTTCTTATAATAACTTTTTATAAATGAATGGCAAAATATTATTTTTCATTTTTTATATAAGTAAATTATAGAGGACTGTCGTGGCGCAGAGGCGCAACAGTCTGCCTGTAACGCGACGGTTACTGGGTTCGATCCCCAGTCGGAGAAGATGGATTTTTCTATTTCCGTTTTCTTCGCTCTGGCAAACTAGGCAAAGCGCGGCGTTGAGTTCCGCTACTCAACACGCAATGCCTCGAAACGGCGGAAAGCGGGGACGGAGAAAGCAGGGGCTAAGCAACGGAGTGTCTTAACACTAGGTTCCCAAGGTCCCTGCAATTCCCTCTGCCTACCCTGCCTTGTGCGGGATAAAGCGTGAAGCTAAAAAAAAATATAAGTAAATTATAAAGTTAGGTTAAGCTTATGTTAAAAATTTTGTTATAGTTATTCCGAACTTGTTATTTAGCTTCAAATTGTATTCAGGCAATATATATATTTAGTTATTCATCATTAATGATAGAAGTGAATATCTGGCAGTTGCGGAGAGATACACAAAAGGCTGTGGTAATACTAGGCAATGTTTTCTAATTGTTATTGCACTAAAAACAATTTTTAAGTGCAAATGATTAAATCAACAAATATGTTGTAGTATATTTATTATCTTTTTATTATCATTGTTATGGAGTAAGAAATGAGTTTGTTTTTATATTTTTTCCAAATTCAATATATTAGCCTGAACTATTTATTTTTCTGTAGACTCTACCTATTACATTTCAGTATATTTCATGTCTGTTTTTATATATGAAAGGTAATTGCAGATGAATTTGTAGATATAAAATATATTTACTTATAACTTGTTGGTGTTTTTGCCTTTTTGCTCTGTGTTCCCACATTAATTTATTAATTATATAATAATTAACTAATATGTATGTTTTTTTTTAAATTTTAATATATGGAAGAAAGATATCAATTATTTATTTACTTTATCATAATTAAGAATAGCTGAACAACCCTGTGTGGGTTTTCTTTTAAGCTTCATTCCGTTTCTCTCTATTTAGAGCAGGTCTTTTCAAATTATTCAAGCCTTAAGTGTTGAGGTCATTGTAAATTCCATCAAGCCATATAAGCTTTGATCTTCGAATTCTCTGTTTAACACCTCAGGTCTCTTGATCAACTCTAGCAATTGTTGAGGAACCCTTAACTTAGTCATTATCCTTTCGATGAATGATGAAACCATAATAGTCAGCTATGGCTTGATCATATTCATTGTTTGATTTATTTATTTGCTGACTTGTATGATATTAAGGCCTTCATATAGATTGTAAAATTTATGAAACTACAGTATCGGCCATGCACTATTTTCAAATTTATTTTCTCCAAAATTTTGTAAGAGTTGAAATTTCATATATCATATAAATATTTCATAAAAAAATACCATTCTTTCTCGTCAAACGATTGTTCTTTGTAATAATGTTTCGTACAGAGATGCTAATAACGAAAGAAGTTGTCTTTAAGTATTTTTTCTATCCATAAAATAATAAAATCATAAAAATATATAATCTTCGATTTCCATCACTAGCCAAGACGTGCGATAAGTGGACTGTAAACAAAGTGCGTTAGTTAAAACACTAGGACAGCTCATAACTGAGCTATATTCAGCAAAAAATGTGGGGCTATTCTAGGTATATTCGCTCTGGCAACAATGTAAAGCGCGGCGTTGAGTTCCGCCACTCAATACGCAAAGGCAATGGCGGAAAACGGGGAATTGAGTGTCTTAACACTAGCTACCCTACCCTAGTCTATCTACGGCTCCTGCGGTCCCATCTGCCTACCCTGCAATGATCGGGATAAAGCGTGAAGGGATTTTTTTTTAATTTAATATATCTTTGACATTTTGTTATGCTATCGAGACAGTCGAGTAAAATGGAATAAACCATTTACAAATTGAATGAAGAAATCATTAGATAATAACGTTTAAGTAATTAGTGTTTTTCCTAGTAAAGTAAATTATAAACATGTTTTTATTACACAATAATATGGTGGCTGCATTGAATTTATTTATAAAATTCGATTAGTACTTCGTTTGGGCTTATCTGTAGAATTATAGATAAAAATAAGAATGTAAAAAGGATTTTTTTTTAATGTTAGATATTCTACATATTAAAGGATGTAAGATAAGGTTTGCCCATATTGGCCAAAATTTATTTTTTTTAGCTTATTTTTTTAAACAATATTAGCTTTATGCTCTTCTTGACTAAGACTGTAATTTTAGATCAAAGGGAGTCGCCTATAAGATACTTATATACAAGATATTTCTAGATCAGCATGAAGCTTGATATGCCCCTGTGTTTTGTATGAATAGAAAATTAACTTATAAAGGTTCTGCTTTTTCTATTGCGAAGTGAAGTTAGCTATATGTTATTTTATACAATTCCTATACCGTCTAATTTCGTTTCATATGAACGTCCTAAACAGCATTTTTCCTATATTCATAGTTATTGGCATAATGATTCAGATAAGTTGGTAACAAATAAATTAGTAAAAAAAAATAATATGTTTAAGATATCTTCTCTTTATCTCATCCTTAAAAATTGAACATGTTAAATCGAATCAGAAGATCAGAATTACTTAAGATTTTTATACAACTATTTATAGATAGTAGTGTACCTATATTTTATGTTTTTACAAAACGTCGAATTTGTTGTGATACCTATCCTCAAGCTTAGCACTACGCATGCGTGCTTAAACACGTCTAAACACCTATTAATACAATACAGTGACGAGGCCCATTTTCTCTTTATACTGTCGCTTTTTCGTTTCGTTTTTTTTTTAGCTTCACGCTTCATCCCGATATTGAGGGGTAGGCAGAGGGAACTGCAGAAACTATATGAACCTAGTGTTAAGACACTCCGTTGCTTAGTTCCTGCTTTCTCCGTCTCCGCTTTCCGCCTTTTTGAATCATCTTATTATAAAATCGTTCAGTTATCACGAAACTGCTACGCGAGGTCCAAAGCCATATCACTATGTTATATAATGAAAGACATATCGCGGATTTTTTTTATGTACTACTTAACAACGAAAACTATAGATAATGTAATAAATATATTAACATATTTGTAAGCGAAAGGGAGTTTGTTGAGTTGTATAAGTTTGAGGGCATCAATGCGTACTACTAGACGTCATGGTTTTTGGACTATTCTGAGGCACGATGATTCTCATTTCCCTCATCTGGCAATCATTCAATACATAATGTCTTTATTTTCGATAGCATGTCCGTATCCTGCTATATATCCTGCATGATTGCGGGATAAAGCGTGAAGCTATAAACAACATAAAATTAGATTTAAATATTTGGGCTAGTTGGACAGAATCTAGTCATAGTGCCACTTTACAGGGTTTGACCGTGATGGTTCATCACAATTTACTATTTTGGTGAATTATCAGATAATGCAATAATGTCTACCTAATAAGTTATAAATTCGTGGAATGGAACTCTACTCAGCCCAAATATTTTTTATGTAAATCCTACCCTAGCCCTACTCCAAATTCATTTAGAACCAATGCGTGCTGTGTGTTGGAACCTAAACAACCGCATCCACACTCAGAGGGCTCAGAGGTCTTCAAAGCCTCTTGCTTTGCTTTTCATAAAGTAATATTACTTAAAATATTAGGCCTATTCCTCTAAAGAAAATCATTATTACATTTAATTATTTTGGCCTAGATACCTAACAATTGCAACATTGTACATTATTAATAGCATCCATGTTGTGCGATATGTAGGTCACACTCACATACAGTTTATTTTTTATATTTCTTACATTTTCTAAGTGGAGTAAGTAGAAGCTATTCGAGACGTTGATATTTTCTAAATTCTTTATCTTTCCTGTGTACTTAAATTTAAATTTTATTATTAATTTAAATTTAAATTATATTATATAGAATTTGAACCCCATGCAATTTTACTTAAAGATTGAGTATATGACGATGGTATGTTTTTTGTCTTCGCCATACTTTGATGACATGAAATAACATATAAGATGAATGAAACCTACTATTTTGGGTCAAAAAATTAGGCATGAGATCACTAACTGTACTAGAACGAACTGCTTTTAAAAACACGGCTGAAGTGTAGTTAAATACACAATGCAAAGTTACTGCAGTCGAGATATATTTGCGACAGCTAAATTGTTTCAGAAGACGAACAATAACGATCGTCGATACGATCATTTAATGGTAATAATACATAAAATATTATAAAATATACCTATATTGTTCAAAATAATACTCGAAATATCTTTCTAAAAGTGATTTTACAGGAATATTCGGTATTTTGTAAGCTCCACACCACTTTAACAAGTGAAAGTTGCATTTATCTTTAAATCGTCCAATAATCTCAAGACCTAATGTTATACACAAATATATAAATTCGATCGAATTGAGAACCGTCGTGGCGCAGAGGCGCAACGTCTGCCTGGAACGCGGCTAACGCGACAGTTTCTGGGTTCGATCCCCATTCGGGGAATATGGATTTTTCTATTTCCATTTTCTTCGCTCTGGCAACTAAGGCAAAGCGCGGCGTTGAGTTCCGCCACTCAACAGGCAATGCCTCGAAAACGGCGGAAAGCGGGGACGGAGTAAGCAGGGACTAAGTAACGGAGTGCCTTAACACTAGATTCGTATGGTTCTTGCAGTTCCCTCTGCCTACCCTGCCGTGTGTGGATAAAGCGTGAAGCTAAAAAAAAAATAAATAAAAAAAAAAAAATTCTATGCTAACGATAACTCACCGTTACTTAGGAAAGATAAGGCAAGATAATGGCCACCTGAACTGTTAATAGCATTTCAAATATTTACAATTGCGAAGGTCATGTGCGATAGTCAGTACTTGCTATGGTATCGATGCAAACTGATATTATGCTATTTCTAAGAGTGTTCAAAATTTATTAGGACCGTCATGACGCAGAGATTTAGGCGTCTGCGTTTAAACACCACGGTTTATGTTTTTGATTCCCACTCGGGTAAGATGGATTTTTCATTTCCATTTTTTTCGCTCTGGCTACTAGGCAAAGTGCGGCGTTCAGTTCCGACACTCAACACACAATGCCTCGAAAAGGCGGAACGCGGGAAACGGAGTGTCTTAACACTAGGTTCTTTTGGTTCCCACAGTTCTCTCTACCTACCCAGCTATGTTCAGGATAAAGTGTGAAGCTATAAAAAAATAAATTATTTAAAAATATATAATACAAATTCCATCCAACTTCATTCACACGATATTTATTGAAAAAAATCCAAAATTTTCCTCATAAATTAACATTTAGATACCGACATCAATCAGTCTTCAAACATAATTGGCTATTTAACTAGTCATTTGTGTTATTATATATTGTTTAATTATCATTTCTAAGAATAAAGGTCATGTAAATTAAGATAAATAACAATGAAGACATATTATTATATATGTATGCATGTCATAGTAATGGTAGACACGTGTGTACAGTATTCAATTGAAAAGCCTCGTCACTTCCTCGCTTCGTTCATGAACTCCCGTTCGTTTAGTTCTTTGTACTTATTGCAAAAAGTAGAACTATTGGAAAAAGAAAAAAAAAACTATGTAACATCTCTATCGCGGAGAATGAATTGTTTTTTTCCCATGTTCTGGGTATAAAATAAAGTGCTGCCACTCATCGGACACCGTCTTGACACCGCATCAGGTTTCCCTTGCTCTCCATATGAGATACTGTGTGAAGTCAATTTTTTCGTCGAAAACCTAGTGTTTTCCCAAAGTGGGCCAGGATATTAAAAAACAGTGTAAGCGTCACAGCAGAGATTCAGCGGAATATTTTCGACCATCTTATTGTGAAATTATTCATTTCTCCAAGCTCCAATATATCTATGTTTAACAGTGTAGGTATATCTCTATATATAATCTATGTTTAACAGTGTAGGTATATCTCGCTTGTAGAAATTAGTGATTACTTAATATTAAGTAATTTATATTTTTATATACAATTATACTTACAATTACAATTAAGTAGCAAATTGAGTTGTTATCAGTTTTTCTATTTACGTCATATTATAAATATACATTTGACAAAAAAAGTCAGTTACGGATAAGTTGGATTCGCGCGTACTACGCCATGTACAAGTTGATAAAACTTAACTTTGCGTTCATTCATCAAATTTTTGGATGTTTCCTCATTTATATTATGATTTCTCTTGCTAAATCTCTTGCCAAAATTAATTAAAGATTAACGATAAATATTAACGGCCTTATTCATAAAAAAAGTCTTATAGAACTTTTTAGTTAAAACGTTTTATAAGCTTATAGAACGTTCGATAAATGTGGGTATTCATAAACGCTCTATAAACCTTCTATAACTAAAGTGTCGCTAATATGAGTTATAAGTTCACAATGATCGAAACTGAAATTGACACTCTTGATGACAAGCTCTCGACGTCGTCATATCAATGCTCATATTAGTATGAGCCATAATCAGCTGTTATATGAATCGAAAACACTCTTATAGTAGGGTTCTCGGCTCTATAACTTTATGATAGGTTTATAGAACTGATTAGCACTAAAATGCTGTTATGAATAACGTTTTTTGACAACTGTTCTATAACGGGCCTTCAAGCGTGCTATAACTTTTTATGAATAAGGCCCTATATGTTCTTGAGAAAGATGATTTGGACATATAAACAAATATACAGTACAATAATAAAGTTATCCTATAGGGATTTTTATCGTTTGAGATGTGGAACCATAAAAATTTAAGCTGTCGACATGGCTTAAATTTTGCAAACACTTCACATAATCTAAACTGATCCAAGCCCCTTGTAAAATAAGCAAATGGCTTAGCTTCTGCCGCTCAAAAACATCAAACCCTACTATTTTTATTTTTTTTTTAGATTTTCAATTGCTCTAAACTATCTGCTTTGCAATTTCCCTCAAATATTACAAAATAATTATATAATTTTCGTGTATTTTGTTCAGGTGCCAATAATTATTTGTTTTTGACCTGGAATTTTGCTTTTAGTACCGTTTAGTTCTAGAAAAGGCGTATTGGTGAAGAGTACTATAACTGATGTTCGAACATAAAAATGTAAACAATTAATTATTCCAAGTAAGAATCAAACCGAAAATCATAGCTTTTATAGTCAGAAGCTGGGTCGCTGCACCACCACAGCTTTAATTGTAAGTACATACGTAATATGTTATGATTGCTACTGTTAGAGATAAAATGTCCTAATCTAGGGAGAAAAGAAATTAAATCCATATTGGATGTTTTTACCGTAAATTTGAACTAAAAAGTAGGTCGTGCGTTCGAAATGGTTTCATTATTGCGAATAATGAATACATGTAAAATTGTAAATAACAAAATTTAACAAAGGAGGAGAATTTAAAAAAAGTTCTTCTGGTATTTTCTCAAGTCTGAGACACTATAGTGAACAGGTTTCTGATGTTAAAAAAAATTACGTATTCCAATTTTCGTTCGTTAAGTACCGACGCCAAAATACAATTGCAATTATGAAATTTGCAATTTTTTTTTGGCGTCGGTGCTTTTTGAATAACATGATCAAGAGAGCATTTCCATTAAACTCATCGAGATCTCCTAAAATGCATTCTGATTCTGATTCTGAAGAATTCCAGCGCTTATCGCGTAACCTATGCCCTCTCTCTGTACACACTAACCAATTATTACCAGATATTCTATAAATAGCTTGTAACGGAAAATTACTTATATACGTATATTGTTAAATTTATTATGATAACAATAACATTCGGTTATTAGGTCTTCTATTATCTTCGCGTTCCTCTTATTTACTGTACGAATTTTTGCATGTTTGATATTGATTTTTTTATATTTCCACGCGTTAGCACAGTAGACTGAGAGTGTGTAACTGGAACCTAGTGTAGATTGGCGGAACTCAACGCCGGGCTTTGTCTTATTATAAAAACGAGGAAATAATAATATTTCAGATTGTCACATTTGTAGTTAAACGCTGTTTAATTTTAATTGTTTCAATGTTTTAAGCCAATAATTTGTTTGAATTTAATCTCAATGATGTCATAGAGCCGAGAGATATTGTAATTTGAATGCGGGAGTTGTCGGTTCGATTATTTGGGGGCATATTTGTAATATAGCTTTTTTCTCGTGGCTTTGTCCTTGTTGTGAAATGGAAATAATAATCTACTATTACAGTGGCATGTATTTGGTAATTAATTAACGTAGTTTATATAGCCTTTTTAAATCCTTTTGAGATGTATATGTATATACATATATACACTTATACAGACAAGTGAAATTTAATTCAAATATTTTTTTTTAAATGAGTATACATGATTCATTTTTTGAACGTCAAAAACACTACCACCGGTTCGCTAAAGTTAATGCCTCAGACCTGAGAAGAACCGGCGCAGGAAACTCAGCGGGACTTTTTTTTTAAATGGTCAATAATTTTACATTGATTCATTTTGATAATGACACATTTGAAACAGACTGGAGCGAGCATCTCGTTTCCAAGGTGTGTTGTCATTTAAAAAAATCATTAATCAGGTAACAACAGGTAACTAACAGGTAAAAAGTGAAATATAAATACAAGGATAATCTCATACATTTTCTACAGCAGTAAAGTAGCTAGGACGAGTTCCTGTTGCATACGTCAAAAGTAAATACATAATTATTAACACTGATAACGTTGCATTGGAATTATTAATACGGTTAGTTGCGGGGACGGAGAAAGCAGGGACTAAGCAACGGAGTGTTTTAACACTAGGTTCATATGGATCCTGCAGTTCCCTCTGCGTACCCTGCGGGATAAAGCGTGAAGCTAAAAAAAATGTTAATTTCCATCTTATATACATTGTAAATATAATTGTACGGTGTATTCTGTACGTAAATTAGGTGCTCCATTTTTATAATTTTTTTTTGGGGTGCCGTAAGGCAAAAAACGATACTATATTATTATGATTCCGCTGTCTGTCTGTCCGTCCTGTGTATAGGCATTGGGAGGGGAGTCGAAAAATTTTATATACTTAACTAATTTCCATGTATATCGCATTTTATAGTGATCGTTTGAACCGTGAGTTAAGAATTATAAAATACATTTTACCTGCGCTAAAAATTTCACTGTAGGTGAAATCAAATGCCAAGATGATACACACAAAGCTTCACGCTCTCGCTCATAGCAGGATATGTACAGGAACCATGGGAACCTAG
Source organism: Dione vanillae (assembly GCA_037178615.1). NCBI lineage: Eukaryota > Metazoa > Arthropoda > Insecta > Lepidoptera > Nymphalidae > Dione > Dione vanillae. The sequence goes on along the minus strand of JAZFAU010000304.1, from coordinate 2,019,712 downwards.
TGCCGCCATTTCGAGGCATTGCATTTTGTGTGGCGGAACTCAATGCCGCTCTTTTGCCTGTGTACCAGAGCGAAGAAAATGGAAATGAAAAATCCATCTTCCTCTTGTGGGAATTGAACCCATAAACTGTCGCGTTTACAGGCAGACTGCGCCACTGCGCCACGACGGTCCTCGCCAAGATAATAATAATCGTAAATATAATTAAGTGTGCAAAAACAATTGTATTGTTCACGATAGGATTTATAATAAAAATGAAGTGATAAAACCTTCAAGGCTGACTGGTAAATGGGACGCTTTATCTCTTTGCTACGCCTTTTTTATTTTAGGGTTCCGTAGTCGTTGCATGAAACGGAACTTGTTTATTCGTCATGTGTGTCTGTCTGTACTTAAGCACTTAGTTTCGAAACTATTAGGGTTGATACTACAATTGATACAATAGGAAAAACAAAATAAAGTATAGGAAAAAGGAAATAAAATGATTTTTTATATATAGAATAAATCAGGAAACTACCATAATATATATTTACACAGAAATATCTATATTTGTATATTTTTAAAAATTACACTGGTCATCTCTAAACTTGAATTTAATTATATTTGTTAATTATATAAACATATAAACTATACAATTATCACTTATCACTATCCAGGCATCTTTATCTCTGAAAGTGACTTTTCCAAACATTGTATAAAATTACTAAAAGTATCGAAAAAGAGAACGAACACTATGGAGTGCAAAGCTATAAATACTAAATTAAAAAAAAAGACAAGCAAAAAATTAAAGTTACTTCACTAATAATATGTGAAATAATTGCTAGAGAACCCTCGTTGTAAAAACCTACACGCACTTGACCAATTTAAATTAATCTTTTTGTTATTTACCTAAAATCAGTATATTATAAGCTTATCATTATCAATTATATAAAAAAACGTGTGTGCAAAAAGAAAGCCGAGTTCGTGAGCGATATTTTGATGAAACTGTTAGTTAGAATATTCATGTATTTATTACGTATCAATATATTGAGGCCATAGCGGCGCAGTGAGGGGGGAGTGGGGGACATCTTGTTATGCGGGATTCAGCGAGCGAAAAAGCGAAGCGAAATGTTGTAACAATACTCGAATCCTCTTCGAAACCCCTTCATCATTATCATCATCATCGTATCCTCGTATTCTCGTCCATTGCTGGACAGGGCCTTTCTAATGGCACGTTACTGACCTTGAGCTTCGGTCCGCCAGCCACTGCTAGTTTTTTTTCAGCTTCACGCTTTATCCGCATATTGCAGGGTAGGCAGAGGGAATTGCAGGAACCATATGAACCTAGTGTTAAGGCACTCCGTTGCTTAGTCCCTGTTTTCTCCGCTTCTCTTTCCGCCTTTTTCGAGGCATTGCGTGTCGAGTGGCGGAACTCAACACAACGCCATTTGCCTAGTTTCCAGTGCGAAGAAAATGGAAATAGAAAAATCCATCTTCACCGTGAGGGGAATCGAACCCTCAAAATATTTATTCGTTTTATTTATTTATTTAATGCTTTATTATACCTCCAACTACACAACATAGACAAAAAGATATCTGTACTCCAACTTCCGGAAAGTCCTCCAGAACCATCTATACTACGCACTCAGCATCTCTAGGAAACTATAAAAGAATCATCTCGATAAGGTCACTGGTAGTAGAAATATTTTTTTTTTAGCTTCACGCTTTACCCCACACATCCATCCATCTTCCTCGACTAGGGATCGAACCCAGAAACCGTCGCGTTAGCCGCGTTACAGGCAGACGTTGCGCCTCTGCGCCACGACGGTCCTCAATTATTGTACGTGAAAATAATAAAATTGATAAAAAATCGTTCTAAATAAAGACTTTTTCGCAGGTCTTCGTCAAAATAAAGAATTATGTGAACGCGTATCCGGTCTGTCCCGACGTCAGCACGACGCAGCTGAGCCTCGGTTGAAAATGCAGAAATGCCTCATTGTGTCAAAAGTCACGAGATATGAATATGAAAAGTATGTATATTTTAAATTATATCATAACTTATGACTCATTTCTTATCATTTATAGTCAATCAGTAAGTGTAATAGTTGGGAGGAGAAGTTAAAATGGGTTCAAATCCAACATAAGGGAAAATTTATAGAATATTTGATATTTTTTGATATTTATATTGTTATTATTAGGTCTTATGGGCTGTAATATATATGTATTGGCTGTATGTAAAACTAAGTGTACATAAGACATATATATGTATGTGTAAAGCTAAATATTATTCTTTGAGACCATTGTGGCCCAGAGGGTGAGAATGTAAACGTTTGTTTTGGGCTCAAATTCCTTTTCCTAAAAAATAATAGAGAAAAGGTTGTAAAGGCGGAAAGAAGAAAGATTTATGAAACCCATTCACATGACGTCACAATGTCTTAAGCTCGGATGGAAAACGAAGATTCTAGTATTTTGACATAAAGAAAGGAAAAAGTCGTAATTAGTATCTTTTAGAGGCTTGGATATCTCGAACTTCTCCACGATGGCCTCATATAAAATATTATTATAATAAACGCATAGTCGCACATTAAATTTAAATACAATTAAACTATTAATTTCAGACACAGCCACGACAATATACCAGATGCAGATCTAGAGAAAATCCTGCGACAAAGAGGATCCGACTATGAATCTATGATAAGTATACATAGAGAACAAAAAGCGTTTGAGGAGAATGTCGCTAAGAGTCTAAAGGAAATGGGCTTACAAGTGGAAATGGCTAGCAGGTGAGTTTTTTTTTTAGCATTTTTTATATGGATATTTGTTGACAGTTTTAGTTTGAAAATATTGACACACTCCTTATATGCGGAAAATATTCTGGTGTAAATAAAAATTTCCCCTTTCAGGAATCCACTGCGTTATTTTAATTTTTATTTACAAAACGCAGCGTTGAGTTCCGCCTCAATATATTAAAAGAATTAATACAAAATGGATAAAGAAATTGTTGTGTTTAATAAATATTTATTTTACTGTAGATAATTTATGTCTCAAGGTCAATATCAAAAGCGATAGACGATAATGCAAACGAAATTGTTTTCATTATTATAAATCCTCATCATAGAAGTGTTTTTTTTTTAATTTAGCCATACTAGTACAGTAACGCGATATTTGTTGGTTTAAGGCCCATGAGGGGTAATTGTATACAATTGTACTCTACAGTAACAATCTCTCGGTCAGCTATGAAGTCCTGGTACCTGCTAGTTGTTCTTCAATTGTATACAATTGTACTCTACAGTAACAATCTCTCGGGCAGCTATGAAGTCCTGGTACCTGCTAGTTGTTCTTCAATTGTATACAATTGTACTCTACAGTAACAATCTCTCGGTCAGCTATGAAGTCCTGGTACCTGCTAGTTGTTCTTCAATTGTATACAATTGTACTCTACAGTAACAATCTCTCGGTCAACTATGAAGTCCTGGTACCTGCTAATTGCTCTTCCTTGGGAACGTATTTAACTTAAAACACGTAGATTCTAGGTTCGGTGCCCACTCGAGGAGAATAAATGATCATTGTTAATCTCGTCCTAGTAGTAAAGCAAGGCGCGGCGTTGAGCTCCGCCATTCAATACGTAATTTTTTTAAAGACAGAAGCCTATATATACTTAATGCAAGATGTTGCCTCGAGGCAAAAAAAAAATAAAAAAAAAAACAAAAAACCTTGCCACCTAAAAAATCTTATATAATTTTTATTTTATTTCTTTTTCGTTTATTTTTTTTTATGGACAATGATAAAAATACTTCTTCCACAGATTAACATATAACGATGAATTAATAAATTGGTGCGACGTGGTAGTGCCTTGTGGTGGGGATGGCACCTTCCTTCTAGCTGCCTCTAGAGTTAGGGATGCAAAGTAAGATTTACACCTTCATTTAATTTATTTTTCTTTCTCAATATCTAGAATTAGAGTTTTGAAGAATATATAATCTGTACTTTTTATATAATTATCTGTACTTATTGTCAAAGTCCAAATTACCTAAAAATAATTATTATGTAAGCATGTTATGTTTTTTCTAATAAATTCTTCATATATTAAAGAATAAAAAATATTTAGAATCGAACTTGTGCCTTACGTTATTTTTTTTACTATATTCGCTTTTTTTTTAAATATTTCTAAGTAATATTCGATTTTGTTATTTCCTTTAGTAAGCCAGTTATAGGATTCAACAGTTCACCACACAAATCAGTGGGGCGACTGTGTCTACCTACATGGTGTTCTAATGATGTGAAGGGAGCGTTTCAGGCGTTAAAGGAGGTAAGGGGTTCAAAAAACATATTGTAAAGATGTCCATACAACAAGAACGCATGGCTCAGTTGTTAGAATGCTTAGGCGGTTTCTATGGTGTAGGTTCAAATCATGCTGCGTTCAAATGTTTTATTTAAAAATTAAAAATCCCAAAAATTCTACTTTTCCTTGCCTCCACTCTATGATATATTATTACATATATTTATTTTTTTGTACTGCAAAACAAATTTATTTGTATATATAACTTAATAAATGTAAATTTTAGGGCAGATTCACATGGATGAGACGGTCTAGGATAAGGACAACAGTCACAAGCGAGCCTAAACTATTGGACACAATAACGCCAGTCGATTTACACACTTTGCATTTTTGCAGGTAGTTTAATATTTTTTTCATAAATATACTTTATGGTATTTTTTACGTATATACAGGTGTATCTGACATCGCGACCTTAGTCAAAACTACCTATAGGGTAACATATTTCAAGGCTGTATACAAAAAACTAGTTAACAATTATCAATAGTCTAGGCACAGGATCATTTTTCCTATTTTACGATATTTATACGTGCTGTGTAACGCGTGAGGAAGTAATTATTAAATTCAAATGACGTAAATATCTCGTACTATAAAAATACTATTAAACATCAATCTGTCACCTTTCATTAAAATAAAGTGAAAGAGAAATATATCTCCGTCCCGCTCTGACAGTACAGTGTACGCTCGCGTCATACTTGACAAATGACGTTTTATTTTGGAACAATAATTTAATGATTTATTTTGTTTGAAATTTTTTTTTTATTTTTGAAAATATCACGTCTTCACGCTTTATCCCGCACATGGCAGGGTAGGCAGAGGGAACTGCAGGGACCGTGCGAACCTACTTTATAAAGACTAGTTAATCCTATGCTTTGTTTTAAAGTTACGAGTACATCCAAACCGTGTACAATAAAATTAAAATAATATTTCGGTTGGTATGAATACCGTTAGGACACCGACCTGACCTGACTGTTTGTGGGTTCAATTCCCACTTGAGGGAAATAGCTTATTTCATTTGCATTTGCTTCGCTCTGGCATCTACGCTAGTGCAGTGTTGAGATCCGCCACTCATCACCTAATTTTGTTAAGAAGACTTGGGGAAGATGGATGTTTCTATTTCAATTTTCTTCGCTCTAGCAACTGGTTGAGTTCCGCCACTCAACACGCAATGCCTCAAAAAAGGCGTAAAGCGGACACGGAGAAAAGCAGGGATTAAGCAACGGAGTGTCTTAACACTAGGTTCCTATGGTTCCTGCAGTTCCCTCTGCCTACCCTGCAATATGCGGGACAAAGCGTGAAGCTAAAAAAATATAAAAATATATTTCAATACTTTCAGATACCCACCAGTATCAAACCCAATGGACAGTACAGAGACAAAAAATACAAATTTTTCTACAGATGATTCCAATTGTACATTGGCTACTAAAGTTTTACCATTTTTGGCTTTAAATGAGGTGAAAACTTACTTTTTTCCTACTTGCTAAGTAATATCATATTAGTGTCATATTAGTTATGACAGAACAGGCAAAGAGGCCATATTGTCAAGAAAATTCTTTCGATTTCGATTTGAATCCATCGTCTATCATAGCGGATAAATATTTGTATATATATATTATTTTTTTATGTACGCGAGAAACGAACTCACGACCATCGCGCTTAAGTGACACGATTTCCTACTACAAAAAGTTACAATTTTCATAACTATAGTGGTTAAAGTAAATTTTGTGAATTAAAAAAAAACAATATATGATAAAATATGCATTCCTAATATAATACTTTTTCTTATCTTTATATTTATAAAGAAAACATAATAAATTAAAAAAAAACTCTCCGTCCTCCAGGTATTTATAGGAGAGAGTGTGACATCTCGCGTTTCTCTCCTCCGATTGCAGATAGACAACGGGAAGTGGACGCACACTAAAAGTTCAGGCCTGTGTGTCACTACTGGCACCGGCAGTACTTCCTGGCATTATAGGTATGTTATTTCTTCTCTCCTTTATAAGTTATTGTAATTGTTCTAAAAGTGTTAAGTATATTTATGGTCGATATGTTATAAACAACTCATATACATTTAACAAACTCAGTATTCAATGTTGCCTCAGTGTTAGTGTAAGCAATAAAGAACACTAAATTTCGCGCAATATTAGTGCAGACACACTGAGAACAGTCAAAGTTGTCTCAATGTTAGTGCAGACACACTGAGAGCAGTCAACGTTGTCCCTATGGTAGTGCAGACACAGTGAGAGCAGTCAAAGTTGTCCCAAAGTTAGTGCAGACACACTGAGAACAGTCAAAGTTGTCTCAATGTTAGTGCAGACACACTGAGAGCAGTCAACGTTGTCCCTATGGTAGTGCAGACACAGTGAGAGCAGTCAAAGTTGTCCCAAAGTTAGTGCAGACACACTGAGAGCAGTCAAGATTGTCCCAATGTTAATGCAGACACACTGAGAGCAGTCAAGATTGTCCCAATGTTAATGCAGACACACTGAGAGCAGTCAAGATTGTCCCAATGTTAATGCAGACACACTGAGAGCAGTCAAGATTGTCCCAATGTTAATGCAGACACACTGAGAGCAGTCAAGATTGTCCCAATGGTTAATGCAGACACACTGAGAGCAGTCAAGATTGTCCCAATGTTAATGCAGACACACCTGAGAGCATTCAAGATGTGTCCCAATGTTAATGCAGACACACTGAGAGCAGTCCAGATTGTCCCAATGTTAATGCATGACACACTGAGAGCAGTCAAGATTGTCCCAATGTTATGCAGACACACTGAGAGCAGTCAAAGATTGTCCAATGTTAATGCAGACACACTGAGAGCAGTCAAGATTGTCCCAATGGTAATGCAGACACAACTGAGAGCAGTCAAGATTGTCCCCATGTTAATGCAGACACACTGAGAGCAGTCAAAGTTGTCCCAATGTTAAGTGCAGACACACTGAGACAGTCAAGATTGTCCCAATGTTATGCAGACACACTGAGAGCAGTCAAGATTATCCCAATGTTAAGGGCAGACACACTGAGAGCAGTCAAGTTGTCCCAAAAGTTAGTGCAGACACACTGAGAACAGTCAAAGTTGTCTCAATGTTAGTGCAGACACACTGAGAGCAGTCAACGTTTGTCCTATGGTAGTGCAGACACAGTGAGAGCAGTCAAAGTTGTCCCAAAGTTAGTGCAGACACACTGAGACGAGGTCAAGTTGTCCTCAATGTTAGTGCAGACACACTGAGGAGCAGTCAACGTTGTCCCTATGGTATGCAGACACACGTGAGAGCAGTCAAAGTTGCCCAAGTTAGTGCAGACACACTGAGAGCAGTCAAGATTGTCCAATGTTAATGCAGACACACTGAGAGCAGTCAAGAGTGTCCCAATGTTAATGCAATACTACACTGAGAGCAGTCAGATTGTCCCAATGTTAATGCAGACACACTGAGAGCAGTCAAAGAGTTGTCCCAATGTTAATGCAGACACACTGAGAGGCATCAAGATTGTCCCAATGTTAATGCAGACCACTGAGAGCAGTCAAGGTTGTCCCAATGTTAATGCAGACACACTGAGAGCAGTCAAGATTGTCCCAATGTTAATGCAGACACACTGAGAGCAGTCAAGATTGTCCCAATGTTAATGCAGACACACTGAGAGCAGTCAAAGTTGTCCCAATGTTAATGCAGACACACTGAGAGCAGTCAAGATTGTCCCAATGTTAATGCAGACACACTGAGAGCAGTCAAAGTTGTCCCAATGTTAATGCAGACACACTGAGAGCAGTCAAGATTGTCCCAATGTTAATGCAGACACACTGAGAGCAGTCAAGATTGTCCCAATGTTAATGCAGACACACTGAGAGCAGTCAAGATTGTCCCAATGTTAATGCAGACACACTGAGAGCAGTCAAAGTTGTCCCAATGTTAATGTAAACTCATACAGAGTACTCAATCTTGCCCCAATGTTAGTGGGAACACACTCAAAGTACTCAAGGTCGTCCCAATGTTGATAGTATTTAACGTTGTCCCAGTGTTAGTGCAGATGCTCACAGTAATCTTAATCGAACCAATATTAGTGGAAACGCACTAAAAGCACTCAATATCCCCCCAATTTTAATGCAAACACACGCACAGTCTTATATTTAATAATCTGTATTTACATTTTCAGTATTAACTGTCTAAGAACACATTCGGTGTTAGAACTGATGAAGATACTAGATGAAGAGTTCGACGTTAATTTGGATACCACTTTGGAGAAAGCTCGGGAAGTCACGGAAAGATATAACCAAAAGCTTATGTTTCCACCAGGTAAGCTATAAATTGAAATAATAGGTAAATAATAGGTGGCGCAGAGGCGCAACGTGTGCCTGTAACGCGACGGTTTCTGGGTTCGATCCCCAGTCGGGGAAGATGGATTTTTCTATTTCCATTTTCTTCGCTCTGGTAAAACTAGGCAAAGCGCGGCGTTGAGTTCCGCCACTTAACACGCAATGCCTCGAAAAAGGCGAAAAGCGGGGACGGAGAAAGCAGGAACTAAGCAACGAAGTGTCTTAACACTAGGTTCCCGCGGTCCCTGCCGTTCCCTCTGCCTACCCTGCCATGTGCGGGATAAAGCGCGAAGCTAAAAAAAAAGTGTAAATGCGGGACCGTCGTGGCGCAGAGGCGTAGTGACTACCTGTACTGTAAACATGATGGTTTGTTGGTTCTATTCCTATGAGGGGAAGACTGCATAACGTAAATAGCTACATACAAATTCCTTTCTTAGATTGTCTTAACCTTTGTCTTCTCCAAGTTAAGAAAAGAGAAATATTTTCCGTTTAAATCGAACCTAAAAAACACATTTACACATTTTTTTATGTCTTCACGCTTTATCCCGCACATGGCAGGGTAGGCAGAGGAAACCGCACGAACCATAGGAACCTAGTGTTAAGACACTACTTTTCTTAGTTCTTGCTTTCTCCGTCCCTTGCCTTTGCCTGCGTTTTCGAAGCATTGCGTGTTGAGTGGTGGAGCTCAACGCCGCGATTTGCCTAGTAACCAGAGCGTAGAAAATGGAAATGAAAAATTTATCCTCCCCGGTTCTAAGGTTTTTTTTTAGGAAATTTTGAGAATGGAACCCGCAACCGTTGCGTTTACACTCTTGGCACATCTTTTATTCACGAATGTATCACAGATACAGTTATGCACGTCAATTTTACGAAAGGTTTGGCTTTGTCATAGAGAAGAAGAAATGGCGAAAGAAACTCCTCAACACATCTTTTATATAAAATAACAATATATATATTTACTATATGTCTGATAAAAAACAAAGAATAAAACTGTGCCTCCGTCCCGCAGATAGCCCGGAGCTGGCGTACTCGGTGCGCGAGTACATCACGTTCGAGGAGTGGCCCGCGCCGCGCGGCCTGCGCGTGCGCGACCGCGCGCACCACGTGCAGGTGCGCTCGCACTGCACCGACGCCGGTACGGACCCTGGCGCTCACTCTTACACAGCATGTCTCACTCTAACACTAACACTATGTTTATATCTGTCTCACTCACTCTTATCCAGCATGTGTGGTCTCGCTCTAACACTAACACTATATATATGTCTGTCTCACTCACTCTTACACGACCAATATTATGCGTTTCAATATGATAATTATCTCTCATTCTTTTACAACCAGTCCTCTCGCTCTAGCATTATATTTACATCTCCCTCACTCTTATGCCACATTACGTGTATATATATCTCACTCACTCACTCACTCGCTCTTACACAACCAATATGACACGCTCTAACATTATATATATTTCTCTCCCTCGTTTTACACAGCCACTATGCTACAGCTTCGATGCCTGTATGTGTCCTCTCGCTCTAACACTATATCTGTCTCTCCCTAACTCGACATAAATAGTACATCACAACACAACTATGTGGCATCCATTTAAAACTAAAAAAAATATGAATTAGCCTAATTTATTAAAAAATAACTTTTAATATTAATTTACCAAACAATTTTTTAAAAATCTAATTTATATATTATTTCTAAAAATTCCAGGTCTAGTAATAGACGGCAGCGTGTCGTTTCCATTCAACGACGGAACTCAAGCACTGTTAGAAATACACCCAGAAGATTCCCTAATGACTGTACACATGGACGACTCGTTGCCATATTGAAAGTGTTTGGCTTCACGCTCTATCACGCTGTACCACGCTGTATCCTAGCCTAGCCTAGTGTTAAGAGTTAATCTCCGTTCTCCTCGCATCCGGATTCGAATACTATATGCTGTTACTTTGCGGCTTATAATTATAAAAGTTTATTTTGATAAACATATATATATATAGATGTATATATATATATATATATATATATATATATATATATATATATATATAACGGAGAAAATAGTGAATTTCTTTAATGTAATATACATCTATATATATATATATATATATATATATATATATATATATATATATATATATATATATATATATATATATATATATATATATATATATATATATATATATATATATATATATATATATATATATATATATATATAGATGTATATTACATTAAAGAAATTCACTATTTTCTCCGTTTCTTCTATTCTTAGTTCTTCCTTATTGAATTATGGCAATATGAAACTTTTTAATTATTACAATTCCAGAATTTTTATACACAGTGTTCGTTTTTTTTTAAATAACTTTTAAAATAAAATACTAAAATTATAACTACTAAATAAATGTAATATTTAAATTTCCTTTAAATAATACTTAATTGAAAAAAACAGCGTTAAGTTACGCGTCATCAAATTGTAAATAGGAGAACGGTGTTTCTATTGTTTTTTAAATATAAGTGCGTAATATACCTTATTTATACATAGCTTTTGCCTTCGCTATGTGTTTGTAGCCTAAGACTGAAATTAGTTAAGAAAATTTAAAGCCTTACAAACGTTTGTATGTGATATAATTTTATATATATATATATATATATATATATATATATATATATATATATATATATATATATATATATATATATATATATATATATATATATATATATATATATATATATATTATATATATATATATATATATATATATATATATATATATATATATATATATATATATATATATATATATATATATATATATATATATATATATATATATATATATATATATATATATATATATATATATATATATATATATATATATATATATATATATATATATTACTTTACATATATTTTTATTAAAATGGTTTAAATAATAATAATTTGTATTTGTACTTAAATTTATCATATTAAGACATTTTGAAAAGATTTTTTCTGTTTAAAATATTTTAAGGAACCCTAAAAATGTAATTATTTTAATGAAAATACGTTATCAACACCTTTAAAGCGACGTTTAATGTTAATTATGATTAATATCTCTACTTATTAAAGTAATTTGATCGTTTTATTCCTTTGTATCATCACATTATAAGTCTGTTGTAATAAAGCAAGTTTACCTATCGTTTTTTTGTAGTTTTATTTATAGGTTACTAAAATTTTCATTCAATTATCGAGTCAATCTTTCTCTATTTAGGGGACTTTGCCAGTTTTATTGTTTTTAAATATTTTAATTGTATGTAAAACTGCCATTTGTCTTATATAATACAAGAAAAAGCGTTAAGTATTATTTAAAACATATTTCAAAATTCCCATATATCTATGACTGTTATACTTCGAGTCGGTATTTCACTCTTCACTGATCAGAACGCTTTTGGGCGTGTCCGCTTTAAAGCGATTAAATGTGTGTGTGTGTGTGTGTGCGTGTAACACACACGCTCAATTTTCTTACAAAAATAATATTTGACTTTAACCTGTGGCAGAGTAACCTATTCCGCCTATAAATTGTTAACAGTGAAAGAAAAAGCATTTTCTACAATAACATGGATTAAAAAATAAAATTAAATTAAAAAAACAAAACCAAAATACTTTAAAATCAGTATATTTGTTAAAAATTCGTACACGTTTTATTTAAAAAAAAAATCTTATAAAATAACGCTTCGATATGGTTCCAGAACTCCATTGCAACTAAAAAGTCAACTAAATCAATGGAATTATCAAACACATATCAAATTTCGTTGTTATAATTAAGTGTAGGAAGCGAAAGCGTTTATATAAGCTTAATTATTTATTTAATATTAGCACCTATAAGGGTTTACTGGCTACTAGAGATATTAATTAAATATGGCATCCACGTGATGAATATAAAATAAACACAGATTATAACATAAAATGAATTGTTCTGAATCCACAGATTATACAAAATATTTATAAGTTTTTTAAATTGAAACTTGTCAATGTCAATTTGTTTATTTTTTTTTATAAAATAATTTTATTACTTATTAATATTGTTAATTGAATTATTTTTATATAATCTGTGAACAATGAATGAAACGATATAAAAAGGACCTCGAACCGTTCATAGAGACTGTTACCACCACCAAAAAGACTCGTACAGACTTGAATTTTTATAATGTAAAATAAAAAAATTAAAAATATTCTTTATTTTTTTTTTAAACGTTAAGGATCTGTAATATTTCTTTATATTTTGCTGTAGGCATATAAAGTACAATATTTATTAACACATGATGTGATCAAAAATAAAAATTAAATAAACATTTGAAAATTTATCTTCCTTCAAAGTAATATATAAATATAATTTTGTTATAATTTTGAAATGTTTAATATAAATTTCCATTATTTTAGTCTACACGAGTCTCCGTTATTAATATAACTTAAACAAAATCACATCAAGACGTGAACAGCATCAGCTATTCCCACTATAAAATATTTACGTAATGTAAGGCAACCTTTTTAAAAACTAATATAAAAAATATCAGGACGGATATATAATGCACGAATTATCACAAATTATTATATTATTAAAAAAAGTGGACTAAAAAATTAAATTATTGGTAAAAACCTAAACATGACTGAATCGTTGCGATCTCTGAACGCAACATTCTATTAAATAAAAACTACGTATAAGTATTTTCAAATACATACATAGATATGTTAAAAAATATTAAAAAAAGAAATACTTTCACTCAAAACACTCAAGACACTATATACACTCAAAAGAACCAAAAAAGATTAATTTTCCATAGTAATTATTATTCGTTGTAATCTCACACATGACGTAATAGTTTGCTGTACCCCATCTTCTGTCCTTGTCTAACTCGTACTAAATGTCGTGCGTCTGTTTCACACGTCGGGTAAATGCTCCTAATATTGGCAGTTAACTTGTATGAGAGTATCGAGTGTCAGTATAGGGACCACTGTAGAGGGAGCTACCGGTTCTTGAATATGTTTTAGGGTTCCTTCGTCTCGCCAAGATGAAGGCAATGGCGGCGATAACGCAGATCATTAATATGACACCAGCGACACAAACACCTATGGCGAAGTTTCTGTTGGAAATGCAGATTTCATCTTCGTTCTGAAATAAGAAAAAATATAATAATCAAAGATTATAAACACCCGTCTTATCTATATTCTAAAAGACAAAGGCCCGGTTTTACCACTAACTGATAAAGCACCAGATAGGAAATGTGTTCATTGTCTGACAGGTAAAACATAACTGTTAGTTACACTAGTCTCAGATTAATATATGTTACAGATAAAATCATATCTTCTAGACAACATTAGCTACTAACTCACCATCTGAAACTTCCATAACCGATGTCGTTGGCTCAAATTATTTTTAATGCCAGAAGTTTTCTAATGAAAGTATTAGTGTAATTTTTACAAAGGCATGTCAGTGTCAAATAAAAATATATAAAAAAGTCAATCACAATGATATAAAAAATGAAGCTGACTTTTTACTTATAACCATAAGTTAAATATAGAAATTGATTTCAACTACAATTTTTTCAAGTAAATAAGTATTAACTATTAAATTCAATGAACTAATTTTAGTACCAATAAAGTAGAAAAGGTAAACCGATGGCTATTTTTACATTTTGTTGTTAAAATATATACCTTAACACTAGTGACTTCATCGTTCTCCAAAGAGTCCGCCTCGTTGACGTAGAGTCCGGAGAACACCTCCACAGTGGCCGGAGAGCCCTCGTCGGATTGACGACGCACACGGTTCTTTTTGTGGGAACATGGCTCCTGGAAGTGGATAGATTAAGAATTAATGAGGTAAAACTGCGCTTTGGTTTGTGGATTCGATTCTCAGTCGGGGAAGATGGATTTTTCTATTTTCATTTACTTCGCTCTGGTAACTAGGCAAAACACAGCGTGGAGTTACGCCACCCAACACGCAATGCCTTGAAAAAGGCAGAAAGCGGGGAACGGAGTGTTTTAGCACTAGGTTCCTATGGTTTCTGCTGTTCCCTCTGCCAGGGTTGACAGTACGGGATAAAAGCGTGAAGCTAATAAAAGAAAATCAAATTCAAAGAAAAGAAAATTAAATCAGAACGTCAAATAGACTTGATTAGTCCTCGGTTATACAATTAAACGTTAGGTATTTAATTGAATAGGCCTGCAGACCAGATAACCGCAAATACAGTCGTATTTGTGCAAGCATGGACGTGTTATAAAAAAATCAAACTTATGACCTTAGCAACTTACGCAATCAGTAGGATGATTCAAATCGCAAAGTTTGACTTCACAAGTGTAGTACACGCTGGCGGTGTAGGGGAACTTGTGCGCCGGGAACGAGACACGCGCCTCTTGCTTCTCCTTCGAGTACTGGAACAGCCCCATGATCTCACCGTCCAGGGGACAGCTGTCAATGTCAAACAAGAGTAATTAAAAATGACATACTGAACGATGACGTAATGATGACTTATTGGGTACTTTTTTAAATTTGTATAGGCAAAGGAAACTATGTCTTAAGATAATAAGTTTAACAATTGAAAAGTATATTATCCCTTCATGAGATTGAACCCACAACCGTCAGAAACAAAGCTACAGTGTCACAGCTTCCTCCTTAACTTATATTTAAGACGTAATAATACTTTGATATATATAATCTATATAATATACATTCTAAGAGAAATGTTCATATTGTCAAATTAGTATTATTTTTTAATATTTTTTAAATTGTTGTTATAAGTTATTAATGAGGACCGTCGTGGCGCAGAGGCACAACGTCTGCCTGTAACGTGACGGTTACTGAGTTCGATCCCCAGTCGGGGAAGATGGATTTTTCTGTTTCCATTTTCTTCGCTCTGGTAAACTAGGCAAAGCGCGGCGTTGAATTCCGCCACTCAACACGCAATGCCTCGAAAACGGCGGAAAGCGGGGACGGAGAAAGCAGGGACTAAGCAACGGAGTGTCTTAACACTAGGTTCCCACGGTCCCTGCAGTTCCCTCTGCCTACCCTGCCATGTGCGGGATAAAGCGTGAAGCTAAAATAAAAAAAAATAAAAAAAAATACTAATAGTGGGTTTAAAACCTGCACCTCTTAGAAACCAACCAATTATCTCATAACTTTACTTAATATGTTTAAAATACAAACTATATATCCTAACCCTTGGCTTTTATTCATTGGATCAAAAACTAAAATCTCTTAAATAATTTTCTAAGCGGCTTTTAGTTCATCAATAAATAAAAAGTGTGTACACAAACCCATCATCAGCTATCAGACTCTGCTCAGCCCAGCCTAGGCCATCTCTGACAGAGCATTCGGAGACCAGCAGGCCGTAGTGCCTCTGCTTCTCCAGAGACACGACGAGGGTGAGGGTGTCGCCGATACGTACGTTTGATGCCACCTGGAATTATGTAATTTTAATATTAATATTATTATCAATAGTAGTATTTGCTATGTAAATTGCTACTGTAAATGAGAATGAGAATTCGCAATAGATTTTTTTCGTTAAGATATTTTTTTTAATCAATTTATCCAACCCTTATCACCGTACTTCAAACGGGAAGCTAACCCAGACTTCTACTTTTGAATTCGAGAAATTTTGATTTGAATTCGAGAAATTGCACTTTGCGTAGTGCACTTCTACGCCGTGCTTGACCTACGAGGTCAATTTAAAAGTAGTTCTTAAAAATAGTTTTTCGAGCGGAAATCAAACCTACCACCGTTGCATTTACAATCAGGTCTTGTCCCAATGTGTAAAAATAACCTGATATGTATTTTAACACAAATTCTATAACATAACAAGTAGGTACAGTCACCACAGCAATAACTCATTTATTTTAGATATATAGGTACATATTACAGGCTCGCTGCGGTTCACCCACAGTCAGTCCGTCGCAAGAACGGATGAAAGGTCAACAACATCAAGCCTTTTTGGACCTCCAAGATGAAACTTATCAATAAATGCTATGCTATCAATTAAAATTGAGAACATAAGTATGATTTCATAATCTAATATATATATTTTTGTATTTACTAACCTCTTTATCTTCGGGATCTCCCTTGAAAATCTTCATAGTAACGGATGGCAACAATCCTGACTCCTCGTCGAACTCGTCGCTGTAACCAATATTAAAATAAGATTAAAAACCGATCAATTTACAATACATACATATATGTAGATAACTTCACGCGGTCCCTGCATTCCTCTATCGCCTCATTCAATCTCATATGTCTATTTTATAGTGAATTTATAAATAATAAAAGTCTATTTTATAATGAATTTATATTAAGTGCTTAAGAAATAAAACAATTTGAATATAAAATATTAAACCCAAAAAAATTACATGGGGCTCACTCCATGCAACTTTTTTCATAGCCTTCAAGACCGGAACTAAAGCTCGCAAGCTACGTTTATTGTGTTTCATATAATCATCTAAACAGAAATATTAACAATAGGTCAATGCAAGGTTACTATCCATATTAATTAAATAAGGCTATGTGAAGGTAATTATTGTCCAATAAACCAATCAGCTAATCAACCAATCAACCGATCAACCGATCAACTGATCACCCGATCAACCGATCAACCAATCAACCAATCAACCCATCAACCCATCAATCAGTCAAACCATCAACCCACAACCCATCAGCCAGTCAACCCATTGATCCATCAACCCATCAACTCATCAACCCATGAACCAATGAACCTATCAGCCAGTCAACTAGTCAACCAGTCAGTTATCTATCTATATTTATCATTCTAATCTATCTCTTTCTATCTATCCATCTTTCCAATTAATCTATCTATCTTTTTACTCTATCTAACCAACTAATTATCTATCTACGATTACCTGTCATAATTCCCATTGGAAGTCAACCTGTCGGCGTGGGGTCGGTGCAAGTGGTACAAGTTGAGGTCGCGCCGGCGGTACCTGCAGCGCACGTGGTAGCCCCGCCCCTGCCCCGTCACCAGGCGCAGGTGGGGCTGCACTATGATGTTGTTGTAGTACTCCACTGTGCCGTCATCCTGTTGATTAATTTATAGTAATCTTAGAGTAAGAAGATGAAGAAAGAGAAGAAATTTAGTTTAGTTATAGTTTCTAAGATATGTCCTAATGAAAAAGTATGTATTAAAAAAAAGAGGACTGCTGTGGCGCAGAGGCGAAAGCGTCTGACTGTAAACGCGATGGTTTGAGGGTTCCATTCCCACTCGGGGAAGACGAACTTTTCCATTTCCATTTTCTTCGCTCTGGCAACTAGGCAAAACGCGGCGTCGAGTTTCACCACTCAACACGCAATGCCTCGAAAAAGGCGGAAAGCGGGGACGGAAAAAGCAGGGACTAAGCAACGGAGTGTCTTAACACTAGGTTCATAAGGTTCCTGTAGTTCCCTCTGCCTACCCTGCAATATGCGGGATAAAACGCGAAGCTAAAAATAATATATAAAAAAATAAATATAATCATTTATAAGTGTTTTATTGTTCTTATTTTCACGCTTTACCCCTAGCGGGGTAGTCAGAGAGAACGGAGCGACAAACGCAGCGGTACTACATACCTCTTCTACCTCGACCTCTGTGTGTCCTCTGGGAGGTCCTCTGCTTTTACATGACTTCATGTATTTTCGATGTTGAACAAGTTACCAATATTTCAGTTATTTTATTTTATTATTTTTTTGTTAACTATAAAAATATATTTTTTGATATGATTATATAAAACTAATAATACAAAGTAAATTATAACACATCCAAATAAAACACCTGTTTAAAACATCTGTGCCCGACGACCGGATGTACGGTTAGAAGGCACCCTAATATATTAAAAAAAGAGAAGGAAGTGGACCCTGAGCTATAAGTGCAATTAAAAAAATATATTGCTTTGACGTAATCGACTTTATTTTGGTAAAAGCACTTACGTGGGATAATGAAGTATATCTATAGATTGGATTAGCGACAATTATAGGTTTGATATCCAGGTTGGTAAATTATTTTTATTGAAGATAAATCACAGTGTTCCGCCACTAACCAAGTTATCAAAAGGCGCAAATCAAGGAACGGAGAGTCTGAACACTATATTTCTTCTGCCTACCCTGCTAAAAGCAGAGTAACACTTTGCATTAAAAAAACCAGTGTGACATTTCACAGCGTGTTGAGTGGCGGACAGTCCCGTTTACAGGTAGACGCTTACACCTCTGAGCCACTAAGCACGCAATGCCTCGAAAAGGCGGAAAGCGGGTACAGAGAAAGCAGGGATTAAGCAACGAAGTGTCTTAACACTAGGTTCCTATAGTTCCCTTTGCCTCCCCTGCAATATACGGGATAAAGCGTGAAGCTAGAAAAAACATTTCATTAAACAATTAAAAATACTTATTAACAGATAACGATTTCATCGTAATTTTTATATTTATTATTCACAGCACTAATATCCGTTTCCTTTTAAAGAACATCGGATATGACGTCATTGTAAGCATCGTTCAATGAGCGTTGATTGATTTTTTTTATTTGTCGCTGTCACATTTTATCAAATTGGCGCAAGAATTAATAAACCAACCAGCTTTAACCCACTACTCATTAAAAATGTATGAAAATCTAGCTCTTTGGTCTTTCTACCACAGTATAGACGAAAAGTTATATCATGCAGTCAACGATTCTGGCGTAAGTCCAATTCGTACAAAATGAGCAAAGTCTTATAAAAAATACAAATGAGTGTATACGACCGTAATTTAAAAAAAAAATGCTTTTATTTGTTGTAACTTCATTATGTTATTATGTTATCGATACGGAACCCTCAATGAGCGTATACGACTCGAACTTAACCGAGATTCAAATCATTCTAATTAGTAAAACTTCATAAGTTAGGGGTCAATACCCAGTGGTAGGATTAATCATTTTTATCACCTCGCAGTAACACAACCAACCGGGGCGTTGAGTTCCACCACTCTACACTTATTGAAAATAGGCTAAAATTCGATTTATTACACATGACATAGTCTAAGTGCCCGGAGTCACTATAATAAGGAGAATACATTTAAAACATATAATATAGCCTATAGGCTATAGGCTATATTAAGCCGTCAATGACCTGACCTGACCCTTAGACCAACATATTAGGATTTCTATAATTGATATACTTGTTAAATGAACTATTACAAAAATAATAGTAACGTGTTCAATAATAAAAAAAATCACGCAGTATCCCGTATATAGCAGGAAAAGCAGAGGTTATCCTACTTGTGAAATTTTAAATGTCACTTTTACACGCAAAAGTGTATGTAAAAGTATTTTAAAAGTGTTTAGCGACACTTACGTAAAGGTGACAAATGACATTTATTTCACATACTTTTGGTGGGTTATAAAAAACCAGCGACCTTTTCCTGGCCTTCGCTGGTAGGCGGCGGTCTCTTATGAATATTAACGACTCGCCTTGCGTCTTGAGTTTTTAGTTTTATTTAAATACCTCCTTTAATAGTAACTGGTTTTCTTCATATACACTTTCAAGTATTTATGAACAACTTTAAGTGTTTATAATTTCTTTTATTATTTTGAAATGTTGTTATAAATACTAAGTAGTTGAGAAAAACATGTTCTTTTTAAGTTTTGCTTCACCCTATATATAGTGGATATAGCAAGGTAGAGGGAATATAGTGCTAAGACACTCTACTCCCTATATATAGCTTAATTTTCAAGTATTAGTGATTGGCGGAAGTTAACGCCGCGCTTAGTTTACCATAGCGACACAATAAATCACTCCGCGTAAGGCTTGAGCAAAATAAGTAGTGAATTTCACACAAAATGACTGAAAACGACCGCAAATTTAAATGTGTCAACTTTTATAAGTCGTAAGTTGTTTTCGCATAAAGTAAATTTGTCTTAAGTGGATATTGTACCTAAGTCAATCAAAATCGACCTCACATTATTCTCTGGCTACTAGGCAAAGCGCGGTACTGAGTTCCGCCACTCAACACGCAATGCCTCAAAAAGGGCGGAAAGCGGGGACGGAAAAAAGCAGGGATTAAGCAACGGAGTGTCTCAGCACTAGGTTCGTATGGTCCCTGCAGATCCCTCTGCCTATCCTGCAATATGCGGGATAAAGCGTGAAGCTAAAAAAAAATATATACTTTTTATATAAATATACTAACCGATACATATATATTCGAAATGGTAACATATTACTTATTTTCTCAAAAAAAAGGTAAAAAACATATTTAATAATATATATCTTTTCATCTTTATCCTACCTACTTTACCTATATCTACAAAAACAAAATAAAAAAAAACACCTTTCAAAATTAACAATATATAGGGAGATAACCATCTAAGTTTATACTTAGCTCGTAGATTAACTTGGTAATTACAGATGGGCTTAACAATGGAGTGAGATAAGCTTTTTACATGGTTAAGACATTAACAAGTACATGTTACTCCATGTGCATGTAAAATATACTTGCTTTCCGCATATGAGTCAAAATAAAGATATAAAAACAAAGGACCGTCGTGACGACGGTTTGTGGGTTCGATTCCCACACAGGGAGGACGGATTTTTCTAATTCCATTTTATTCGTTCTGGAAACTAGGCAAAGTGCAGCGTTGGGTTCCGCCACTCAACACGCAATGCCTCGAAAATGGCAAAAAGCAGGGTCGGAGAAAGCAAGGACTAAGCAACGGAGTGTTTTAACACTAGATTGAGATGGTTAATGCAGTTCCCTCTGCCTACCCTGCCATGTGCGGGCGTGAAGCTATAAAAAAAAAGAAATACATGTATGTGCATGTTTTTTCTTTCCAGTTTTTTCAGAAGAGGGAACCGGTCCAGTAGAAGGGGTCTAGTGTTAAGACACTCCTTTCCTTGCTTTTCTTGAGACATTGTGTGTTGGGTGGCGGAGTTCCGTTAGCAAGGCAAGTGCCTAGTTGCCAAAGCGAAATGGGAAATGAAATAATCCATCCTCCCCAAGTGGGAATCGAACCCACAAACGCGTCTCCTTCATATCTTATCAATTGGTTCGTAAAGCAGAAATTCCTATGATATTTCAAATCAGTAAATGTAGCTTCCTAGACTTTGAAGAACAATTGTTATTTTTATAACATTTAAATTCATTTAGCAATTTTTACTACCTCTATATACTATATATGTTTATATACAAGAAAATTATCATATATGGTCACTGCGAGATGTTTAACTTAAATGGATTGTCACTGTGCAATCCAGGTTTACGTATGCACGGTATTCAATGATGGTGTGCAACAAATTCTAAGCGAAGAATTAAAAAAAAAACAAATAATATGTTATATTTTTTTATATATTAGTATATGTATATATGTACAACATATATATGCATATAGTATAAGTGAAGTAAAATTTTTAGACCTCATTTAATAAACGAAGTAGTATTAAAATATGTTTTACATACACATTTATATGTTAACTGCAGAATGTTAACATATTGTGAAATAATATATAAGAAGTAATTAAAATTAATAAAAAAATACAACACACTACTATAACTTTGGCAATATTCACTTTTTTTGACAGACACGTTGCTATGACAACGCGTATTTTATTTACGAATAGACTTTTACAAGCTTTTTTTAAAGAACTTTCAGAAGGCAGTTCTGCTGTGGCTTTATCTAACAAATGAAAAGAGTTATAATTTTATAATAATAAAATAATATAAGTTATATTGTGTAAACTTTTTATTTATTCTTAGACAGAGTAATCGGTTAAGTTGTTATAATAAAATGTAAACGGGACCTTTCTTATTTCTTGGATATGGAAAGATTAGTTTTGACTTTCTTATAAAAGTATTAACTAAGTGTAAACTAAATGGCACAGAGGTGCAGTGTCTGCCTATTAACGACGACGACGGTTTGTGGGTTCGATTCTAATGAAGGGGGAATGAATAATATTAATGTTTTCGCTCTGGCAACTAGGCAAAGCGCGGCGTTCAGTTCTGCCACTCAACACGCAAGGCCTCGAAAGGTAGCATGCGGGACACTGAGTGTCTTAACACTAGGTTTTTTGTGCCCACAACTGTCAGAAAAACTCCTCTGCTTACTTAACTATATGTTTTTAAACATATTCATTCAAGGAAATCCAAGAATTATCTCGTCATTTTTGACACTGAAAACATATTTATCAAAATTGGGTCTTTTTATAAACACTTAAATATTAGCGACAAAGTTTTTTCATACACATTGTTGTGTCGAACAACGATTTAACAGTCCTATACAAATAAAATAGTGGAATATATATATAAAAACACCTTATCTTGTCTTTTTATGACAGTGTGTATGGCTGTTTATTTGTTAACATGTGTCGAAAATTAGAAAAGAATTAAAAAAAAGCCGTTAGTAAAAAAGTCCCTATTTAAATATACTTTTGAATCTTTTGTCTCTTCCGCTTATTAATGACTGACAGCTGTCATGTAAAATTGGACATATAGGGATTTTAGGGGAGTGTAGGGGAGGGGGTGAGGGTTGTTACGAAGAGAATTACCCCGCCACTCAACACGCAATGCCTCGAAAAAGGCGGAAAGCGGGGACGGAGAAAACAGGGACTGAGCAACGGAGTGTCTTAACACTAGGTTCCCACGGTCCCTGTAGTTCCCCCTGCCTACCCTGCTATGTGCGGGATAAAGCGTGAAGCTAAAAAAAATATACCTACCCCGATTTAAAAAAAAATACCCCGTTTTCCATATAAATATGTTGTAGTTTTGTAGCCCAAGCAAATTAAATTGCAAATCAAAGCTCGTTGTTCAATAAAACCAAATGGATTTTTTCTTGCATTCTGATAAATTAAATGGACTATTATTAATATTTACTACACTTTTTACTTTTACAAAACTAAATTATATAGCTATATATACTTACTGCATAGTCTATTTATCGAAAAAGGCTATATTAGGCTTCGATAGGCTGTATTACGTCACGTTAATCGCTTCTAATGAACACCGTTACCTAAAGGACTAAAAATGTGTCACTCTTTGCTACTTTGACAAAGTAGTATGACAAGGTCAAAGCTGTAGTTAACATATTAAAAGTTTAAAATTTTAAATATATATGTATTTTTTTACTCAATATCATAAATAATAAGTGAGTTTGTGCGTATGTTTGTTACACAATTATGTCAAAACGGTTGAAGGGTTCTCGATGAAACCTTGAATAGGGATAGATTATGCTCTGGAACAACATATGGCTACTTATCCCACGAGATGAAATAAACGGGATATATATACCTTAGTTTTTTTTTTAGCTTCACGCTTTATCCCGCACATGGCAGGGTAGGCAGAGGGAACTGCAGGGACCGTGGGAACCTAGTGTTAAGACACTCTGTTGCTTAGACCCTGCTTTCTCCGTCCCCGCTTAGTTTTATTATTCTCAATAATCGAGAAATCAAGTTCCTCATAAAAGCTATAACTATATAAAGGCAGTAAAAGGAGGAAATAAATTAATGTGTTATATAAGAATGACTAAGAATCTGACAAGTTAACACATTGCGTCGTGAAGACCTCCTCACGAGGGCCACGGTCGTGACATCAGCTTTGTCAGTACTTAGCTTACGTCATTCAGTTAATATTTAAAATTAACTTATTTGCCACTCAACACGCAATGCCTCGAAAAAGGCGGAAAGAGAGGACGGAGAAAGCAGAGACTAAGCAACAGAGTGTCTTAACACTAGGTTGCTATGGTTCCTGCAGTTCCCTCTGCCTACCCTGCCATGTGCGGGATAAGAGCGTGAACACATAAAAAAAACTTATTTCAATTATAATTTTTAGCTTAAGACTTAAGACACAATTTAATATTTTATTTAAACAAATGACTTGACATTTAAATTTAATTATTTTTTATCTTCAAACTATATCCCGCTTATAGTGGAGAGTAGAGCCGCAGGAACCGTAGGAACCTAGTGTTAAAACTATCCGTTCCCTACATTCTAACTTTCGCCTCTGCATTGCGTATTGAGTGGCGGAACTCAACGCTGCCCTCGCCTATTAGTCAGAGGGAAGAAAATGAGATTTACACAATCCATCCGCCAAGAGTGGGATTGAACTCACATCGAACGATCGAACACACACTGTCGTGTTTACAGGTTGACGCTGCGCCTCTGCGCCACGACAGTCCTCAAATTTATTTTCTAAATATTCTTTAATTGAATAGACTTTTACAAGTAATACAGTTAAGAAGGCATTACTGCGAAGAAAGGTGATGCAAGAAACTGCAGCTTAAAAACTTAAAATATCAATATTACAATTATTTTTAAATACAAGTTAACTTACATGGAATTCAAATAATATTAATTCCATATATTATTCTCACTTAAATTTTATTTTTAAACTATAAGTTTAAATGTTCAAAAACAAAAAAAATGTTCAAAGGTTCGAAACGCTAAAACATCTTTAGGGATTTGAACCTGTACCCTTACACTATATAATCATTGGAATATCTATACTTTAAGCAATTACACCCTGTAGTACAATAACCTGTCGTGTGACACGAGCTTCCTACTGACTTAGCCAACCATTCCTATCACGCGCTTCCTCACTTACATAATTTATAAAGCAGGACGTACAGTAAATTGTAAAATAAAACTAATAACTTCTCGCTATTTACAGGGTGTGAATGTTACCGCGACCTTCATTTAAAGCATAGTATTAACTAGCCTTTATAAACATTGTAAAATTATAAAACAAGTAAAATTTTCAAAAATAAAAAAAAAAAATTTCAAACAAAATAAATAATTAAATTATTGTTCCAAAATAAAACGCCGTTTCTCAAGTATGACGCAAGCGTACACTATCCTGTGAGAGCGGGAAAGAGATATATCCCTTTTTCATTAGGTTATTTTTTGAATGAAATGTGACAGATTGATAACGTTTGAATGTATTTCTGTAGTACGAGGTCTATACGTCATTCGTATTTAATTATGACTAGCTCACGCGTTGCACAGCACGTATAAATATCGTGAAATGGGAAAAATGATCTTGTGCCTAAACTATTGATAATTGTGAATAGGTTTTTTGTACATACTTTCGAAATATTTTCCCCTATAAGTAGTTTTGATAACGGCCGCCATGTCAGATACATCCTGTATAGCATATATAGGCAGAGATAGAGGTGGTATTAGAGGAGGTAGAGTAGGAAGAGAAATCTAGTACTTTTTTGACACTTTGTTCCCCTGTCTCTGAGACAATGCTTATTGAGTGGTGGAACTCAACGCCGCGCTTTACATTTTTCCCGAATGAAGACACCTTTTGTGGAAACCGAACTTACAACCATGTAATTACAGTCAAATGCTGTAGTTCATCGATATTGCAATAATTTGGTCAAATTTGGTCTACACAAGAGGTCTGTATGAGTTACGTGCCTTTCTGAACTATGCTAAATAGTTTTTATAAATTCGTACCAGTTCCTTAGATTAGCACGTTCCATTAAAACCTTATTATTTTATACTACAAAATGGACTATACATTTTTTTTAGCTTCACGCTTTATCCCGCACACGGCAAGGTAGGCAGAGGGAACTGCAGGAACCACAGGAACCTAGTGTTAAGACACTCCGTTACTTAATCCATACTTTCTCCGTCCCCACTATATAAATAAACATTTAAAATTCTTATTTATTTCTTCTCTTATTTTGTACCAACCAGGCAACTATGCTGTCATTAAAAAAAATTAAGTACCGCTCCAAAATAAATTGTAAAAAATAAAAAGAAATAAGTAAATAAGAAAATCTGTAACAAATAAAAAAATTAAACTCCTCTATCTAAACCATAAATCATTTAAAAACACACATTTCTTTTACGACGTTGTTCAACAAACAAAGGCCTTGCTTGAATAAGAGCTGCTAATTGGATTGCGTTCTTTTGAAAGTATTGGAACTAATATTTGGTAATACATGAGATATTACGTGGAACGGTTTTTTTTCCATTAACACCATTTAAAGCTTCATCTGTTCTGAAAGTAATTGTCTTTTGCGGAACTCAACGCCGCGTTTCGTCTTGTTGCCAAAGTATGAAAAATTAGTTTAATTAAATAGTTTTATTAAATTTCAATAATTAGTTATTAACTAAAAGCCTTCAAAATTTAATAAAAAATATATTTTACCCTCTTTTAAATAAATTTTGATTTGAACCTACAATCATCAGGCAAGGAGACGCTGTACTAAGCTATGGTGGCTTAATTTAATATAAATATTTAAACAGGATATATGTATATCTGTATGCGTTGTGCTTTAACGTAACTTGAAGCGCATAACTACTTTAACAATGGATAGTCGAAGGAATGTTTCTTTATATATAATACTTTTTTTTAGCTTCACGCTTTATCCAGCACATGGCGGGGTAGGCAGAGGGAACTGCAGGGACCTTAGGAACCTAGTGTTAAGACGCTACGTTCCTTAGTTCCTGCTTCCTCCGTCCCCGCTTTCCGCCTTTTTCGAGGCATTGCGTGTTGAGTGGCGGAACTCAACGCCGCGCTTTGCCTAGTTTGCCAGATCGAAGAAAATAGAAATAGAAAAAACCATCTCCGACTGGGGATCGAACCCAGAAACCGTCGCGTCACAGGCAGACGTTGCGCCTCTGCGCCACGACGACTAATAAATATTAATTAAATAATAATTGATAGTATTATACTATGTTTAAATTTTTATATATATTATTTATGTATATATTACAATATAATGGTACGGGTTCTTATGATATATTAAGGGGGATGGAATTTTGGGGGTTTCCCGAGATTCCAACTGGAACGGGAAAAACGGAATTTAAATGTTTTATAGTCCACACAAGTTTTGAATTGCTTGGATGACGAGACTCAGATGTTAATTTGTAAGAAATTACTTTTAAAATTGAGACTATAATTAGATTATATAGGCTATTATAGTAGGATAAAATATTTAATTTCCATCCGGATGATTATTGTTTATAATATATATTTTTTTATATTTTATATATAAATATAGCTTTCTATTTTTATTTCTATGGTCTAGTATATGCAGCATGCTGCGTTAAGTTACGCCAATCATCCCACAATATCTGTTCATGTAGATATTTTTTTAAACAGCAGCGGCACAGCATTTAACTGTAAACGTGACGGTTTAGGATTCTATTCTCACTCGTAAATCGATTTATTTTAATTCTTCGCTCTCGTAACAAGACACAGCGCGGTGTTGAGTTCCGCAACTTAATACATAAAGTCTCGAAAGGCATAATAAAGGCGAAAGGGGTGGCGTGGAGTGTCTAAACACTAGGTTCTATCTTTTCTATAGAAAAAAAAGCGAATGAATGGGCATTCATTTTATTAATAGCCTTTTGTTATTCTTACATATAGTTTGTATAAACATATTGTATGTTGAATTTGAATAGCATATAAAATATAAGTTTAAGAGGTCGGTAGTTAAAATGTAACTTCAAAGTTCCTAAGCTTTTCGTTAGTAATAGAACAAAAATCGATGAAAAACTAAGTTAGTTCAAAAATATCATCCTATATAAAATTACAGGTTTGTAATTTGTTATATATAAAGGCTAAATGACAAATTATTTTCTATCCCCCGCCTTCATTAACAATCTGCGGCGTTGAGTTTCGCAACTTAACACGTAATATTTCTTAAGTTTGGCGTAAAATTGAATGCCAAGTCCTCCTGCTACATATAGAAAAAGGCGTACATAACTTACATTAAGTTAACTTGTTATTGATTTACTTAAAGGCATCGTCGTGAAGCAAAGGCAAAGCGTTTATCAAGCAAAAGATGGTGTGTGGGTTCGATTCCCACTCAGAAATAATTACATTTTTCTTTTTCATTACTGTCAAAGGCAAAACCGCGACGTCGAGTTCCGCCACTCACACAAAGCCTTAACGGAGAGGGGGAAACCGAGTGTCTTAACACTAGTTTTCTTGCATATCCCGCTATATTGCGGGATAAAGCGTGAAGCTAAAAAATATATATATTTACTTACATTATCATTGGACATAGTATTGCATCCTTTTAATGGCAGCGTGTATTGCAAGTCGCCTCTCGCAGACACGTATTCTCGAAGGCAAGAGGAGTTACTGCCTAAACCCGCGGGGTAGACGATGCCGTTGAATGAGTCGTAGATACTAGAAATGTATGGGATGGTTAATACCTATAAAATTCTCGGGACAGTAAGAATATAGATAATAAATGATCTAAAACAAAGTGGATATGTTAGTTAGTTAACAGTTCCTGAGATTAATGCATTCAACAATTAATTTTCTTCAGCTATGTAATATTTGTACAGAGTTTCAGTAAAAGTTGGAAATGTATAGGTAATTTTACATGACACAACAAATATATGTATATGTACACGTTTATTTCTCCGTATATTAATATTTTTTTTGATCATTTTATAAAGTAAAATAAAAAAAAAGCAATAAACTCTTACGGTCTTTCGTTTCAGTGGCATACAAAATCGTAAATTTGACCTTTCGACCTAAAACTTACTGGCAAATAGGGGACTTTCTAGCAATAAATTTTATTTAATATTTGTTTTTTACGTTTTTTTACACAGAGGCACAACGTTTGCCTGAAAACGTGACGATTTGTAGGTTCAAAAGGGGAAGATGGATCTTTCATTTTCATTTTTTCGCTCTGGCAACTTGACATACGCTGCGTTTAGTTCTGCCAATGTCTCGAAAAAGCGGAAAGTAGGGAACAGAGTCTCTTAACACTAGGTTCCCATGGTAACTGTGGTTCCCTCTACTTACCCTGCTATGAGCGGGATAAAGCGTGTTAAAGTTAAAAAAATAACATCTAATCAAAGACAAATTTCCAATGTTTATCCATATAAATCCACTATTATAGATCAATTTATATTACTTAAGGCAAGGAATTAAATCCAGTAAACCTCGTTAAGGGTGAAGCAAAAAGCTCTGTCGGAACTTTAAAGCGTGTTAAAGTGAGCAAAAAGAGCATAAATATTTCACTGTATAGGAAGTGGACGAGGTCCCTTATAAAGCTCATATAATAAGCTCGTCTCGTTTTAAAGAACTCGTAAAATTTTCCATATGTTTTGTATGTACATAGATTTTTTGTAAAAAACTAATTGATTATTAGGACCTCATAAAAGTTGGTTTGTCCGTCCGTCCGTTACTCCAGAATCGTTTAGTTTTTAATAATAAAAGAAATATGTTTAAATAAACAAAATTTGGCGATATTTTCCTTTTTAAGGTTTCGTCAGCAAGAACTTAATTTTTACCTAGTGTTTGATATCTCAGCAAGAAAAATTTAACCCTTATTTAACATTTTTAACACATAATATTTTTCAACAATATATTCTTATATTTATATTTCAAGCCAATAGACTAAAATTTTAGTTCCTTAAACAAAATCATAAAATAATTAAAAAAAATTGAATATCACTATTTTTTTTATATTGTAGTTGATATTATATAAATAAAAAAAATACTAACTTTTTATTTTTTTTTGTGATTCAAGTAATCAGTCAATTTATCTATCCTATAGGCTGTACACTTTATTTTTTTAATATAGCCCACCGAATATATCACGTGTCATACATAACTCTTTAAAAAGCTGTTATAAAAAAATGTACAAAAAAGTCCCTTAAGATTTTTTTATGAAGAACAGTCGAATTACTTAGCCTATAGGCTATAATACACTTTATTTTTTAATATAGCCCACCGAATATTATACATACATAACTTGTCATACATACATAACTTTTTAAAAAGTTGTTAAATTAAAAACACTCTTTTGTCTTGTTACAATCTCATAAACTTTTTAATTTTTTGTACCAGATATTTATATAGGTTATAGGCTATATTTCAAATTATTTTTTTAATATAGCCTACCGAACATATATAATTTCATATATGAAACGTTTTTTTGCTTTTTAAGCTGCATATATATGTATAATAAGTTTTAACATATGCTTCTAGTAACTGGTTAGGCCTAGTATAAGGTACCTTGACCACTAAAACGTGAACCGACCACAGATATGCTGGTCATATGAGACTTTTATTTCTGTTCTATTTTTACGTCCTCGCTTTACGTTAGATGTTCAATAAATAAATAAAAAAATAATTTTAAAGCTTTTTTATATATTTTTTTTAGGTGCATGTATTTTTCTTTATGTTGTAGGATAAATAGTGAGTGTCAAGACACTCCGTTCTCCGCTTTCCATGATGAAAATGAGAAACGAAGTTATAAGTTATCTCACTGTCTGAATAGATTTCAGATAATTGTGACATTTTTTTAACAAATTATATAAATTATATAAATAAAGTAAGTAACTTTTATTGTTATTTGATTTTGCACTTATGTTTAGTTTATAATAAATACAAAATTCTAGATCTTATTTTCATTTTAAAATCACTTTTTTTTATATTGTTATCAAAAGATCGTTAATTAGCATAGTAATCTCGCAAAAAGTAAAGCAAACAAAAAACACAATATATTTATATATATACATAATAACATATACATATATGTATATTCATAAGTAATTTAAACATATCAAATCAATACCTATTAGGATGAGAGCGAGTATGAGCGAGAGAGATGGTGACATGCATGTTGTCCTTTTCGCACGCGACGGCGAGGGTGTCGAGGGGCGCGAGGGGTGCCGGCCACTCAGTGACCGGTTCTGATGCCGTCGCTACCGAGGATGTAGCCAGTTCTGTAAAAGAAATAATAATATTCTTTATATTGAAGACCGCAAACTGTTGTGGCGCAAAGGTGCAACGTCTGCCTGTAACGCGACGGTTTCTGGGTTCGATCCCCAGTCGGGGAAGATAGATTTTTCTATTTTCATTTTCTTCGCTTTGGAAACTAGGCAAAACGCGGCGTTGAGTTCCGCCACTCAACACGCAATGCCTCGAAAAAGGCGGAAAGCGGAGACGAACAAAGCATGGTTTAAGCAACGGAGTGTCTTAACACTAGGTTCATATGGTTCCTGCAGTTCAATCTGCCTACCCTGCCATGTGCGGGATAAAGCGTGAAGCTAAAAAAAAATCAACTTAAGAATAAGACAGGAATGCAGCGGTCACAATTTCTATTACAGCGGTCATGCCCTAATATTTAAGATATAAGTCACATCAAAGCTTTTTTTGTCACTATTGTGTGACCCCATCATCAAGTGACCCTAATTTATTATATAATTTTATTGTATTTATAACGCCAATAATGTAATGTATAAATTCATGTAATTCGCTTATCAGCCATAGCTTTAGTTCTAAGTAATATTAAATATAAAAAAATGTAAAGATAGGAGTTCACTATGATAAATATTTTTTTTTAATTTTATTTTATTTTTATTTTATTTGGGAAATAAACAGTACAATTGGTCTTAATGTCAGCAAATACAAGTTAAATCACAAACCTATCAAGTTTCCACTTATAAATTAGTATACATTATTAGAGCTATAAAAAAATTTAATTAAAGTTAGAATATTAAAATAGCACAAAATTTAAATTTAAAACTAGGTAATGATGAATAAAAATAAGTAATTAAGAAACAAAACTGAACTTAACTCTAAGAAAAATTATGTAAACAATAAATAAATTAAGAATAAATATAAACATTAAGTCAGTCAGCCAGGTAAAAAAAATCTGTATTTTTTTTTAGCTTCACGCTTTATCCCGCACTCGGCAGGGTAGGCAGAGGGAACTGCAGGAACCATACGAACCTAGTGTTAAGACACTCCCTAGCTTAGTTCCTGCTTATTATGTATTAATATTAATATCAACAATATTTATGATAAGAACATATAGTATATGTTAAAAAAAGGTACGGACCAAGTGTCTGTAGAGTAAATTATATTTAAATAAAAGAAATACCTTTGGAATGTTAACTGTATGGTATTCGGACTAAATGGGTCAGAATTTGTACGTAAAAGGATTTTGAATTCAATCCTATCGATACTGTCTTGTTATTAAGAATTTGTGCTGTTACAATATTTATATGAATATTTTTATAATATTTTTGTATTTTGCGTTATAGCATTGTAAATTCATTTTTGTACGAACAATAATTTCATATATATCGGCTCAAATCGGTTTAGCATCTTTTTAAAAGCAAAACAATTTAAAACCTTCCTAAACTATTTTCGTAAATATTTAACAATTATTTAAACATATTTTGATTATCTCATAGTTTTAAGAATTAATACTTATGTAATGAAGATATTTGAGACTTTGTATTAGTTTAAATTATAAATTCGTTTACTTTAATATTTTCCAGCTGGGAACACGTCAATAAATTGTAAATATTATTATCTGATTTTAGCACATGTAATTGTAATGTTAAGAAATAAATTAGTGATTAAGGTATTGTTAAATTGTTACTAACCCACCTTAGCGACCGGATGGCGCTAGGTGTTTTGACCAGATGGCGCTAGGTGTTTCCCAGCCGCCCGGGCCGATCGACCGTACAAGAAAATAATTCATTCGGAGGGCCACGGTCGATCGGTGCGGACGTGCTGTCGGTATTAAGCTAAGTATTTTGTTTCTACAAAAAGTAAGAAATTAATTGAATTATAATTTAGTTTTCGTTTAGTGAAATTATTGTCTCATTCATTCTTTATTTGATTTGAAAATTTCAAGTTTCATTTGTGTTTTTAAAAGTTAAGTCTTACCTATTAAAATGTTGTTATTCTGAGAGTAAATAGAATTCATTATAATATTCGACTAAAATTCGTTTAATTTCCTATTTCTATTTTCAAGTTATAAAGTGAATTATTAATATGAGTGATTCTGAAGATCATGACGTCAGCAACGCTGACGTCATGTTTTTTAAAAACAATATAGGCACCTCCGCTCCGTTATATATATTCTTTATTGCATGTAAAAATTACAAAATAAGGAATATAAAAAATTATCATAGACAATGGTGGACTTGTTCCTAAAATAAATCTCTTCCAGCCAACTAATGGAAGTGGATAAATTTCAATTAGCAGGAATGAGTAGTGCAATTACAAAAAATAGGTGTAAGATAAAAAAGTAATATCTAAATTATATATATAACTAAGTATATGCTTATGTTGTCCCTCTACCCAAAATTACCAACCCAACCGGCTGTCTGAATATCGTCCAATATCTATTCTTCCTATCCTATCCAAGATCCTTGAATCCATTGTAAATAATCAACTTTACTGCTCCCTCTCCTCGAACAATCTACTATGTCCTTTGCAATCTGGATTCCGTCCTTTCCACGGATATTACGGAGGACATACGGTACGCTTTGGATAATACCAGGCTCACCGTGATGGTACTACTGGATTTCAGCAGCGCTTTTTCGCTGTGTTGATTTTGATATACTTCTGGGCACTCTTCGAACAGTTAACATTTCTACTTCAGCTATTAAATGGTTTCACTCTTACCTCTTCGGTCGCCAGCAATGTGTTAAAGTTAACGATGTCACATCGACGTGGTTACAACTCACTGCTGGTGTCCCTCAAGGCGGTGTTCTTTTTCCGCTTCTTTTTTCTATTTTTATCAACAACATATCGAAAGTCATATCTTCTCCTTACCATCTGTATGCAGATGATTTGCAGTTGTATCGTCATTGCAGTTTAAATGAACTACCGGAGACTATTGCAGCTTTAAATAAAGATCTTACTGCCGTGCAATATTGGGCCCAATCTTTTGGACTGCTGGTTAACCCTAAAAAATCTCAGGCCATTATCATTGGCAGTAACAAGTTAAGAAATAAAATTAATTGGGGTTCAACGCCAAAAATTTTATATTCAGGTATTGAAATTGCTTATTATGATAAAATCAAAAATTTAGGTCTAACTATTGATAACAACATGTCTTGGACATCACACATTAATTGTGTTAGCAAACGCATGCATTTCTCTTTGCACCCTCTCAAGCGTCTCCAATATTACCTCCCTTTTAAGACCAAAATTATGCTTGCGCAATCTCTTCTTTTACCAATTTTGGACTACGCCGACGTTTGCTATTTAGATGTGACTTAGGAGCTATTAAACAAGCTGGAGCGTCTTCAAAATCTCGCCATACGCTTTATTTACGGTCTGCGAAAATATGACCACGTTTCCGAATTTCGAGCTCAGCTTAATTGGCTCCCGATTCGCCTTCGCCAAGATATGCATATCCTCACACTTCTCTTTAAAATCCTTAATTATCGTGATTTCCCTCCTTACCTATGCTCCCGCTTTAACATCCTACCTCCTCCTTCACGCTCGAGGCGGTCTTGCGTCTTGCCGACGCTAGACATACCGAAGAGTAATACCAAATTCTTCCAGAAATCCTATTCCGTATATGCTGCATCCCTATGGAACCAACGTCCTAAATCTATCCAAAAATGTCCATCATTAAATTCCTTTAAATCTCAATTAAAAAAATATCTACTCACAAATTTAAATGCGCAAGATTGACTTTAGATGGTGGTTTTAATTTAATCAATTGCATATATTTATAAATTTGTATATGTGTATGTATTTGAATATGTATGTGTATTTATACGTGTAATTGTGTATGTATATTTATTGATTCGTATGTATACGTATTTATATAAATGTATATATGTATGTATATGTGTATATATAATTATTATTTCCTTAAATTGCACTTGCTTCACCCGTTAGTTGCCACTCATCCACAACCACAGGTTGACTGGAAGAGATCTCTTGTAGAGATAAGTCCACCTTTGTGTACTTAATTTACTGTATTAACCTTACCCATGTATATTAGTGCAATAAAGAATATTATATAATATATAACTAAGTATATATTGAGGACAGAGCCGTAGCGTCTCTCTGTAAATTTAGTACAACTTTTTGTTTCAATGAACTCAATTTGTCCCATATAACAATCTTACAGTAATTCATATTATTTTCAAATAAGCCCCGATGTAAAAATAAGTAACTTTATATCGGGTTTCACCTGAAAAAATCGGTCTAAATTTGTCTTCAATTTTTTAAACATTTCTTAGAATGGAGAAGTGTGAAAGTTTCCTGTAATTTTTTTAAGGTATATGTATATGTAAATGAGTATATTTAAATATCGATTTGCTTCAGTGACTGAAAAGAAGTACCAGATGCAAAAGATACTATGAACACGCCACGCTGCACATGGCTTAGTGCTTTCTCCTCTAGTGTTATTAATTATTGTTTATAAGAGTATGTCTCTTATAAACAATAATTAATAACACTTGAGTGGCGGAACTCCACGCCGCGCTTTGCCTAGTTTGACAGAGCGAAAAAAATGAAAATAGAAAAATCCATCTTCGCTCTGTCAAATTAGGCAAAGCGCGGCGTTGAGTTCCGCCACTCAACACGCAATGCCTCGAAAAAGGCGGAAAGCGGGGACGAAGAAAGCAGGAACTAAGTAACAGAGTGTCTTTACACTAGGTTCATATAGTTCCTGCAGTTCCCTCTGTCTATATTTCAAAACATTACTTACGAAATTGTTATAAATGCAGTAATTTTCTTTACCAGTACATAATGTTTAGTGCTAATAATAAATCTCTACACTTGAAAAGGCCACGTAAAAAGCAAAGTAAAATAAATAACAGCGATCATTGAACTCTAATAATAACATAAAAACCCATTCTTTTCATTACAACAGAAATATATTCTTAGTTTTTCCTTAAATTTAGTTTTTTATATTTCTCATAGAGGTGATTTTAAATAAATTAATATCCACATACAGAACTCATTATACGGCGTTTACGGCGTTAAGTTACGCCAGTGAATCTATGTTAATGATAACTATGTTATATCTATTTTTTTATTTTAAAGCTTCACGCTTTATCCCGCATATTGCAGGGTAGGCAGAGGGAACTGCAGGAACCATATGAACCTAGTGTTAAGACACTCCGTTCTCCTCTTATATACACTAAATTATTAATATAGTACCGGCTTTAGAAGATATTTGTTTGGCACTCGCGGT
The DNA here is from genome assembly GCA_037178615.1 of Dione vanillae. Lineage (NCBI taxonomy): Eukaryota > Metazoa > Arthropoda > Insecta > Lepidoptera > Nymphalidae > Dione > Dione vanillae. The sequence goes on along the minus strand of JAZFAU010000304.1, from coordinate 1,983,164 downwards.
GCTGACCAGCGCCGCTAACAGCACCAATCTCCACATTTTTCAGTCTGGAACAAAGAAAAATAATATTAAAAATAAATAAATAAATAAAAGTAATCTTGAAAAAAGGTTTGTTTTTTGACGTGACAACGTCTTAAATTAGGTTGCGGCTCGGAGTCACATATGAAAAAGGTAACGTAACGATGTGTCAACTGTCACCGAACTATGATCGGTCCGCCGCGCGTATCACTTGACACATGTACAATGTTTTAGTAAACAAAATATATTTTCTATAGTTAAAATTTGTGCAATTTATATTATAATTATTATTCATATCAATAAATATTCTACCGAGAAAAAGACGTTGTCACGTAAAATTTTCGCCCGTAAAACCCACTTTACAGGCAACCATTTTTTTTAGTTTTGTAGGCAGAGAGAATCAGTTCTTAAGACACTATAGTTTTGTTTTCGCTTTTTGAGGTGTTTCATATTGACTGGCCGAACTCAACGTCGCGTTTTGTCTTGCTTTCAGAGCGAGCGAATAGTAGTAGATTTGATTCCCATTTAAGGCATTATATTTAAATTATTTATATTTCTTTCAGTAGACAAACCGGAGAGTTGAGCTCTGCATTATATCTAATTTGACTGGCATTATATCTAAAATTGGCTGGAAAGTTGTAGACAGAGTGTCTTAACACTACTTTCCCTTAACCTACTTTGCTATATAGTGAAGCTTCTCTTTATTCTTTTGTTTTTAACTTCTCGTTTAATCTCGTTTTATCTTTCCACCTTTCGAAACATTTCGTGTTTAGTGGCGGAACTTAACGCCGCACTTGCCTAGTTGTCAGAGCAAAGAAAATGAAATAATCTTAGTTTAGTGCTTACAGGCAAACCTGTGAGCTACGACGGCCCTTTTCTTCTCTATCTTATATTAATGGTATTTGAACTCGTGACCTACATCAAACAAATCCTATGACTATACCATAAGATAATTTCCTAATAGCTAAGTAGCTGGAACATATGTATATGTCGTAATACGCATTAGAAAGATAAATTATATAAGATGCCAATAATTACTGTTACTTAATCGAACAGGTTTTGTGTAAGAAGTATTTAGTACTAATGACTTGTAATAGTTAGATGAATCTATGTACTAACTAATCAGATACCGGTTCGATTCTTGCGCAAAGATTTTTTGGAATGATTTTTTAAGATCAACTTTCCCTTATGGCTTTGCCCGCGTTGAATTAAAAGTTTTTCAGTGCTTTTTTTCTATAAACAAAAATAACAAGGTTTTTTGTTCACGTTAACTTTAAATCAGAGGCGCAACGTCTGCCTGTAACGCGACGGTTACTGGGTTCGATCCCCAGTCGGAGAAGATTGATTTTTCTATTTCCATTTTCTTCGCTCTGGCATCTAAGTCAAAGCGCGGCGTTGAGTTCCGCCACTCAACACGCAATGCCTCGAAAACGGCGGAAAGTGGGGACGGAGTAAGCAGGGACTAAGTAACGGAGTGTCTTAACACTAGGTTCTTATGGTTCTTGCAGTTCCCTCTGCCTACCCTGCCATGTGCGGGATAAAGCGTGAAGCTAAAAAAAAAAAAAAACTTTAAATCTGATGTTTTATATTATCGTTACGACATTTCTTTCAATTATCTTTTCTTAGTTTTCTTTTCCCAAAATTTCCAGGAAAATATTTTTAATCACATCTTGTGACGTCGTCGGCAGTTCTTGAAGATTCGATTCATTCACGAGTAACACACTCGAATTGAGACGCTTTATATCGATTTAAGCGTTTTATTTAAAATGTTTGGTAATGCTATTTCTTATACGATATATATAAAAATGTAGAGCACAGAGTTCTCACAGCAGTTCTATGTTTTACATATACATATATGTGGGGATCAAATTTCAAAGAAACTGTCGACTACACTACAATAAAGTACCCTGAAATTTGAACTAGTGGCCTTAGTTTAATCTGATTAACGAACTATAATCGAACAACGAAATTCGTAATATAAAAAAATAGTTCAAGTCCGAGTAGTTTTATTTTTTCCCTTACGGAACCCTAAAAAGGTTATTTCAATAAATAATCACCAATCCACAGGTCGATGTATGTATTAAAGTAGGCCATGTCGAGTAAATATTGTGTTACACTGTCGCAACCATTCAGCCGGTAACGAATTCAAATTCTTTTGTACGTACAAGTGCTCCTAAGCAACTGCAACTGTTTAAATTTACATGAAATATACATATTCTTATTAAATTTAATACGTATGAGGACCGTTATGGCGCAGAGGTGTAGTGGGTTCGATTCTCAAGAGAGGAAGATGAATTTTTTATTTCCATTTTCTTTGCTCTGACAACTAGGCAAAGCGCGCCGTTGAGTTAGCGGAACTCAGCGCCGCTTTTTTTCATAAATCGGAAAGCTGGAATTCATTGACATTTAAATAAGTAACTAGAGTAACCATTGACAACCATAAGTGTGTATTATCATATATACATATATATTTTTTAATAATTTCAAATATTTTTTTTAATATTTCTCCAAGGACTGAAAGAAAGTGACATGGGTGTAAAAGTGGGTGACTTGAAGACAAATTGCTTGTTGTACGCAGATGATACAGTGCTTATTGCATCATCAGAATGCGAGTTGCAGGCATTGGTCACCATTCTGAAAGACGGGTGTGAAACTAATGGTCTAAGCCTGAATGCAAGTAAGACAAAGGTTCTGGTATTTGAAAGAGACGAGGAAAGGACTGAATGCAAGATTTTCGTGAATGGAAAATTATTAGAACAAGTGAATGAAGTAGTATACTTGGGAAGTATGTTAAGTAGAGATGGTAGATACGAAATGGATGTGGAAAGACGTGTTGCTGCCGGTAACAGAATGAACGGTGCCTTAGCTGCGTTGTTGAGACGGCAGAACGTCAGCGTCGCTGCACGTTTGGCCGTACACAATGCAGTTCTGATTCCGACGCTGTTATGTGGCAGTGAAACGTGGGTATTACAAGAAGAATGAAAGAAAGATGAATGATGCGATCTCTTCGAAGTATATGTGGAGTCAGCTTAGCTGACCAAATCCGCAACGAAGAGGTACACAGGATGGTAGGTACCAGCGAGGATGTCACAGTAAGAATGAAGGAGAACGTGCTTTGGGCACGTCGAAAGAATGAGTGACGAAAGAATGGTAAAAAAGATATACGATGGAAAAATGAGTGGTAAGAGAGGTAAGGGGAGACCTCGGTTGACTTTCCAAAACACAATATCGAAGATACTAGAGGAAGGTCACGTAAAAAGTATGAGGACTGCCTGGAGAGCATGTATGGAGAGGTTAATGACAGTGGACGAGGCGAAAGAGGATACAGGGACCGTAGCATTTGACGCTGCGTTCTCTCTAACTACCCTCTAGGGATAGAGCGTGAAGCTATGTATGTATGTATAATTTCAAATATTTCCAATGCATTACTTAATAATATACTAATTCCTAACTGTTTTGTCCAACAAAGTTAAAGCATGACATATTCTGTACAACTTTGTTCAAACAATGTTTTAAAGATATCCAAAGCTTATATTTTTAAAATTTTTAACCTAATTTCTAGATTTTAAGCCATTTTTGTAGTAGTCATTTGACCTTCACAACCTTAAAGGTGAACTGGTTAGACTTAAACACTCATAAAGTCGTCTAGAGAAAGCTTATCGGTCTGTTACACAATATACCATTCACCTAACACGTGAAGCAATAAAGGAACTTAAATGTTTACTTATAATAGTCTAAGTTTAGATTGCGACTCCGCCCATGTATTTCTATGGATATAGAATTAAATAACACTTATGTGATATATATATATATATATATATATATATATATATATATATATATATATATATATATATATATATATATATATATATATATATATATATATATATATATATATATATATATATATATATATATATATATATATATATATGGGTGTGTGTGCATGTTTATATATGTCTAATCTCTATAGGTATTTTAATATATTTTATGTAAAATTAATATATATTTGAAGTATATAATACGTAGTATTATTATCTAATTCTGAGCAGTATCCTTGTCTTTTTTAAATTTCTTCTGTGTTTAAAGAATTTCATTTAATATGGATAAGAAATGCAAAAATCAAATATGTTAATCAAATCGGTCTCTATATTTAAAAGCACTTTTAAGCGCGTATTACATTACGTACACTTAAACACACATAAAGCGTATTTACAAAGAAGTGATCCTACCTACTAAATAGTACAAGAACTGGTATTTTGTATATCAATATAATATTATAAACCTTATTTTTAAACTTTTGTATATGTCTATGTATGTTTCGTTTCACGCTGTATCCCGTTCATAGCGGGGTAGATAGAGAGAACCATAGGAACCTTGGGACTATAGTGTCAAGACACTCCGTTCCCTGCTTTCTTTTTCGAGGCATTGCGTTTTGAGTGGCAGAATTCAACGCCGGACTTTGCCTAGTTGCCAGAGCGACGAAAATATATACATATATATATATATATATATATATATATATATATATATATATATATATATATATATATATATATATATATATATATATATATATATATATATATATATATATATATATATATATATATATATATATATATACAAATATATATATATATATATACATATATATATATTTGAAAACTTGTGATAATAATCACATATCCTATTATTACTGACACCCACAATTAGGGTTTATACTTTGGCCATTATTTCTTCTCTTTATGTCATGCTTCGCGGAGCCTGACGTCTTCCGCGTCGACGAACAGACGGTCATTTTAAGAGGTTTTTTTATATACATATGTTATTCACATGTATTTTATTTAATTTGTTGAAATTTTTATTTTGTTTTCTTAAGTTGCTTAAAGACTACGTTTGGATTTTGTATATTCGTGGCGACAAACATTACATTTCATTGGTTATTAAATACGGATCGGAAACGGAGAACAGAGAGTTACAATACTAACTTCTCTTTTAATATAGGATAGTTAGAGAGAACAGAGCGCCAATCGCTGCGGTACCTGCACACCTCTTTCGCCTCGTCCACTGTCATTAACCTCTTCATACATGCACATTTTTTTTAATATTTTTAATGAAACGTTTACTCAGTGAAATGCATTAATCTAAAGTATAAGTAGTGTAAAACAATATTTATCGCTTGATAATTCATTTTTTGTGGAGCGCTTTTAGGCTATATTGGTGTTGCCTTTCTTAAATTAACATTTTTTACTTATAATAAGACAAGTACCATATTTTATTTATTTATTTATTTATAACTTTTTCACTTAGAATCAATAAGATGATCACTTGTCTACGTCAGATAGAGCGAACGGAGGAGTGTCAGAGGAGCCCAAAACGATAATAAATAACGAGCCCCTCTGAAACCTACACACTCCACGACTTAAAACTAAAGTTACGAGGGTTCCAAGCGCGGCCTGGTGAGAAGAGCCCACAACAAACTCAACCAGGTTTCCCTAAACCTATTGTGATCACTTCACAAACGTCACTCGAACTTATGAGCAATTCATTAATTCCATGCCGTTTTATCATCAATGTACTCCTTTACACTATAATAGGATTTACTAATTAATTGTCGTTTAACATAGATTTTAAATTTACTTTCGGCAGTTTATTGCAGAAACGAACACAATTACATGGGAAGGAGTTGCCTATTTTATGGAGCCTAGTGGTGGGCATAACAAGTTTATACTTATTCCTTGTATTAACATTGTGAACATCACAATTTATTACATACAGATCTTAGTTATATAAACAAGGAGCTATACGAGCGAAGCGAAGTAAGCGAAAGTGTTAGAGCGAAGCGAGCATATAAGATATAATCATCTTCTAGTTAAATTATATGACAGAAAAAATAATTACTCGTAACATATAGTGACGTGACTCATCTCAAATAATTAATAATTTAGGTAACAACATATGAATTATGTCGGTAATTTATTGTGAATAAAATCATAAGCGTAACGTGTTTCTTGCGAGAAGAACTATTGAAATATTTTTGTTTGGATATTAAGAATTTTTTTTTTAGCTTCACGCTTTATCCCTCACATGGCAGGGTAGGCAGAGGATATATATATATATATATATATATATATATATATATATATATATATATATATATATATATATATATATATATATATATATATATATATATATATATATATATATATATATATATATATATATATATATATATATATATATATATATATATATATATATATATATATATATATATATATATATATATATATATATATATATATCACCCTTTTTTTCATTTCAACAGAATTTCATTCACAAATAAACATTAACACATCTCAATCGACCATCGTCCTTAATCATCCTTACGTAACCATACGCCCTACTTTCACATACTGGTCTTTGTAAACACCCTTTTTTGTTTCAACTCATATGATCTTAGTAATAATTTAATATATTATTGTATACTTAACCTTATATATTTCTTGGGTTCCCTGGAAGCATCCCTTTTTTGGGTTCCAATAAGAACTACCCCTAATATACTATATGTTTTAGTATATGTCCATATGTCTTCTGGATTTATAGATACCTACATTTATAATAAATGAATCGATTGATCTTCATATAAAATATTATTACTACATAAAAATAAAACATAACCAAAAATATGGTAATGGATACTCAAAAATATATGTGCATTTGGTAAAAAACCCAAGATTATACCCGTAATTAACAAAACTATAATACTATGAGCGAGGAAATAACCAGCTCTTGAAATTGTATAATAAATAGCAAATTAGAGAGATCTTAGTATTAATTCGATATACCGTGCCCACCCCAGATTCATCTGGTGCCCACCCCAAAGAGGCTTATATAGGTAGAGGCGGAAAGTCTGCCTGTAATGCGACGGTTTCTGGGTTCGATCCCCAGTCGGGGAAGATGGATTTTTCTATTTCCAATTTCTTCGCTCTGGCAAACTAGGCAAAGCGCGGCGTTGAGTTCCGCCACTCAATGCCTCGAAAAAGGTGGAAAGTGGGGACAGAGAAAGCAGGGACTAAGCAACGGACTATCTTAACACTAGGTTCATGTGGTCCCTGCAGTTCCCTCTGCCTACCCTGCCATGTCCCGTACATGGCAGTAAAGCATAAGCATAAAGCGTGAAGCTAAAAAAAATATTATGTAACTGGTAAAATAAATAACGTAAATGATTGCTTGAGGACGAAAATATTTATATTTTCTTAGAAGTTAAATATTCATTACATGAAAAATTTGAGGACTTTGTTAATAATTGAGTAACTAGGTTACTTTGATTTTTTTAAATCGGTATTAGTTTATGAAGTTCGATTCTTTTTAAATAATAAATTTGAATTTTTTTCAAATAACCCTTTTAAAACAAAAACATATATTCCATTCGAAAGATCACTCCCCTCTCCTCCACCGTCGTCAATATCCCCCTCTCTTGACCCCTAGGAAAATACCTATTTGAGGACCGTCGTGGCGCAGAGGCGCAACGTCTGCTTGTAACGCGACGGTTTCTGGGTTCGATCCCCAGTCGGAGAAGATGGATTTTTCTATTTCCATTTTCTTACTAGGCAAAGCGCTGAGTTCTGCCACTCAACACGCAATGCTTCGAAAAATGCGGAAAGCGGGGATCGAGAAAGTAGGGACTAAGCAACGGAGTGTCTTAACACTAGGTTCCTACAGTCCCTGCAGTTCCATCTGCCTACCCTGCCGTGTGCGGGATGAAGCGTGAAGCTAAAAAAAACACCATCGTTGTTATCCTAGACTAATTATTTTTTTATATTATTCTCAACTCCATTTTACTTAAGCTGTTAACCGTTAAATAGACAGTAGCCCCTTGTATCTAGACATTACATTCAATATTGTACGAGGTACTAACAAAAGAAAAGGCGAACGGCCATCGCTTCTAACGGAACACTAAATCCGATCAGTCCCGAGCTAGTGACGTAAACAATGTTGTGTAACCGGAATGGTTACAACTAGAAGATCGATTGTTACTTCTAGCCTAAATCTGTAGAATAGAATAGAATTGTTTAATAGAAAATATAGGTAAGGTAAGTTAAGGTATAGGTATGGTAGGTATTTGAAATTGTAGGCAATGAGGCAGAGAGAATGCGGGTAATATCTCTGCATTCTATAAAACAAAGAGACTACCCGTTGTGTGTCCTTATATATATTTAAATCAAACTGCTAATTTTATAATTTTCTTAAATAATGTCTTTTATATGGCCAATTCTAGGACGCTAGATCAAGAGTGATCTTTTTTTTTTAGCTTCACGCTTTATCCCGCACATGGCAGGGTAGGCACAGGGAACTGCAGGAACTCTATGAACCTAGTGTTAAGACACTCCGTTGCTTAGTTCCTGCTTTCTACGTCCCCACTTTCCACCTTTTTCGAGACATTGCGTGTTGAGTGGCGGAACTCAACGCCGCGCTTTGTCTAGTTTCCAGAGCGAAGAAAATGGACGTAGAAAAATTTATCTTCCTCGAGTGGGAATCGAACCCACAAACCGTCGCGTTTACAGGCAGACGCTTACGACTCTGCGCCACGACGACCCTCAAGAGTAATCTTTAAATGAAATATTTTTGTATTTTATAATGACAAGGAAAACTGTGAACGTTTTATGTAAAGACATTCTGTAGTATATTTAGTATTCGCACCAGAGCGAAGTTAGGGCAAGTTACTAGTATATGTATGTATATGTATACATATCACATAAATAGTGGACAGGTCGTTAGTCTGTCCGTTCAACGTAACCTCTAAACAAATAAACTTGAAAGGTGATTGACTGAAGTATTGGAAAGTGTGAATTAAATACTCTCAAACTAGTTTAATGTTTTTAAAAGGTATTACTAACCCTTGTAGTAATACTTTATAGGCTGTTTAAGATTCTACACAGGGATTCTAAGTAATTTAAAATTTAAAGTTGATTCAAAAATAATATTATACTGTAACTATACTATTTTTGCTGTCCTAAAAAAACAAACAAATATATATTAGATAAATAAAATACATTGGGGTTGCCAGAGCGAAGAAAATAGAAACTAAATAATAAAAACTCCCTGAGTGGGAATCGAACCCACAAATCGTCACTCTGCACCACGGCGGCGATAAAACCTGGAACAATTTAACAGTAGGTACCCGCCGTTCCCTCTGCCTACCCTGCTATGCGCGGGATAAAGCGTGAAGCTAAAAAAATATATGTAAACTACATGTACACTTTTTACTTTTATTATCTGTATATTTAGTAAGATATAATTATTTTGTTTTTTTTTTTATTAGCATCACGCTTTATCCCGCACATGGCAGGGTAGGCAGAGGGAACTGCAGGAACCATATGAAGCTAGTGTTAAAACACTCCGTTGCTTTCTCCGTCCATTTTTTTTTATCAGCAATATTAATAAGCTATAGAATTGTTTATATATAGAAGATCTCTTAACATTTACTAACAGACTATGGTCAGTAGTGTGTACGTCCTTTCTACAATCTCTGCTTGCCTTTAGACTTTCCGGTCGTTATGAAATATTGACTTGGACAAAAGTTTTTTGTGAAATGTGACCTGCTTTTGTATTATTGACATTTGAGAATTGTAAATATTAATTATAAAGTTAGTATCTTTTTCTACTTTTTCTTTTTTACTTTTTCTGCGGAACCTAACACCGTGATACGTCTCAATAGAATAAGTTAATGTAATAATTTAAATATAACATTTTTCCTAAGTAAAGATGGAACGAATTTAGTTATAAAATACTAAATTTATAATACAAAGCCAAGATTTTGGTTGCTTATACGCGTTAATCTCAGGAACTATTTGTTCTTAATGCATTGTTTGTGTTGGATAGTTAAGCGAGGAAGGTTATAAATTAAAATACATCACATTAACAATTTCTATGTAAAGTATGAAGACTGTCGAGGCGCAAAGGCGTAAGCGTCTGCCTGTAAACGCGACGGTTTTACGGTTCGATTCCCACTCGGGGAAGATGGATTTTTCTACCTCAATTTTCTTCGCTCTGGCAACTAGGCAAAGCGCGGCGTTGAGCTCCATCACGCAACATGCAATGCTTCAAAAAAGGCATAAAGCGGAGACGAAGAAAAGCAGGGACTAAGCAACGGAGTGTCTTAACACTAGTTTCGTATGATTCCTGCAGTTCCCTCTGCCTACCCTGCCATGTGCGGGATAAAGCGTGAAGCTAAAAAAAAATGTAAAGTATCAAATTGAACGTTGAAAATCTATGGTTTCTTGGAACACTGAAAAATTCGAATCGTTAACGATGTTGATCGATCGTAAAGATATTATTATCAATGTTTCGATTTTTATTTTTGTTATATGTAAATCGATTTTACGTAAATCAATATCGATTTTTATTCGACCACGCATGTGAATGAAAGGCTATTAAGAACAAAGCCTACCTACGAAAAGGGTTCCGTATATGTATATATATAAAGTCACAAGGTCAAGTTGTTATTTCGTGCTTTACCAATTATTATAAAAACGTGAAGTGTATATGATAAGTCGTGATTGGAAGTTTAATATATTTTGGTTGTATTTTTTCAGCTGTGTTACTATAGTAGCTAGGTTTTGAGATAGATTATTAAGTATCACATATTAATAGTAGGGTAGTTAGAGAAAATTTTGTAGTAAAAGATACTCTATTAACAATTTTCCAAAAAATTGTGTTGCATGTTGAGCGGCGTAACTTAACGCCGCGCCTTTGTTTTCTTATTAGAACGAGGCAATCACCCATTGTAAAGTCATATTGGCTCCAGTTTGTTAATTGAGACAGTTAGAGAAACTTAAAAACTATTAAGAGATTCACAAAAATGATATTTCTATTTAGCAACAAGACAAAGCTCGGCGTTAAGTTCCGTCACTTTACCATGTCTTTAACATTAACAACAAGTGAAGATCGGTCACTGAATGGTGAGTGAATCAACAATAGGTTTCTTCCGCCAACATTGTTATTTTTTAAAAAAACATCTTGCAAGTTATAATAATTAATATTAATCCTTTTGATGAAACAATATCGTCATACAGGTTATATACAACGGTGTAAAACAGGTTATATACAACCTCTTAGGTTATAATACATCATACTAATCAAAACCGTCGTGGCGCAGAGGCGCAACGTCTGCCTGTAACGCGACTGTTACTGGGTTCGATCCCCAGTCGGAGAAGATGGATTTTTCTATTTCCATTTTCTTCGCTCTGGCAAACTAGCTAAAGCGCGGCGTTGAGTTCCGCCACTCAACGCGCAATGCCTCGAAAACGGCGGAAAGCGGGGACGGAGAAAGCAGGAGCTAAGCAACGGAGTGTCTTAACACTAGGTTCATATAGTTCCTGCAGTTCCCTCTGCCTACAATGCCATGTGCGGGATAAAGAGTGAAGCTAAAAAAATGTACATTAATAATTAAATGTAAATTAATAATTTCTAAGCCAGATACATCATACTAATTATTTTGATTAATATTAAATACATTTATTATAAACTTAATAACTTGAAAATATATTTATTATAAACTTTTTTCACTAGCACATTCCAATCACGAAATACAATTTTTCACGCTCTTCACGTTCGTAATATGCATAATACTTGTGCGATACAAAGAAGGTCAATACCGACACGCGTCAGTAGCTATATGTACAACCTGTCACCAGTTTATTGTATTATTATTATTTTTTTAGCTTCACGCTTTATCACGCATATTGCAGGGTAGGCAGAGGGAACTGCAAGAACCATATGAACCCAGTGTCAAGACACTCCGTTGCTTTAGTCCCAGCTTTCCGCCTTTTTCGAGGCATTGCGTGTTGAGTGGCGGAACTCAACGCCGCGCTTTGCCTAGTTTCCAGATCGAAGAAAATGGAAATAGAAAAATCCATCTACCCTAAGCGGGAATCGATTCCACAAACCATCGCATTTACAGGTTGTCGTTACGCTTCTGCGCCACGACGGTCGTATTATGATACTAATAAAGTTACCTGGCGTTACTTAATATGTTATTTTTATAATAAAAGTCCAATAAAATGCATTTATTACTTCATATTACATTTGCACACAGATTACATGATGAATTCAAATTAGTCGATTAAGTACGACTTAAATGTAATAATCGATAAATTAGAGTCCTTTTTCTCCATTATTCTATATAAAAGTTATTGTTATTATATAAATGTTAAGTAATTTTATATATCATTACTAATATAATTAAGACGACTGTTGTGGCGCAGCGCCTGTCTGTAAACGCGACGGTTTGTGGGTTCGATTCCCACTCGGGGAAGATGGTATTTTTCATTTACATCTTCTTCACCCTCGCAACTAGACAACGCGCGGTGTTGAATTCCACCACATGCAATGCCTCAAATAGGAGAAAAGCAGGGAAGTGACTTAGCACTAGGTTCCTGCGGTTCCCTCTGCCTAACCTGCTATGTGCGGGATAAAGAGTGAAGTTAAAAAAAATATAATAAATATTATTGATAAGAAAACCAAAATAATCTCAACACTAGCTTCCTACGGTTACCCTTACATTCACGCTTTATCCCGCAAATAGCAGGGTAGGCAGAAGGAATATTACGCGCTTTGCCATGAGAGAATAAAAGAAGTAAAATTTCTAGTGAGATCTATTAATGAATTGTTATTTTATGAAAATTAATGGAAATCTTTAATTTATTACGAAACCGATTACTCTAGTTTTTACTGACGACTTGTTAATTGTTAATTCGATAGAAAATGCTATTGACCTAATTCGTCTGATCGTTTTTTGTTTGTACAAATTTGTTATCGAATTTATTAATGATTAAGTTGTCTTAGACATTTTTCTCATAGTGAAGTAGGATGTATAATTTAAGGGTATGTGCCGATTGGACCTTCAACTAAACCACTAGCTAATTAGTCGGTTGTAAAAAAACCGACTAGATCTAGACTAAGTCGGAAAATCGATTAAATCCATTTTTTTAAAGATCTTAAAAAATGGATTTAATCGATTTTCCTACTTAGTAATAGGAAGATGAACTTAAGTCCTGAACATCACCTGAAAACTTATAAGCATTTAAGCAATAAAAAATTAAGGGTCGATTTTACATCTTGCTGATAATATTCTAGATGGGAAATTTTTTACTTAACTGTCAGTCATACAAACATAATAACAAGAATTTGGTTTCAAAAGTCTCAGATAACGATATTCAGTAGATAATAATCTTATTAAACTATTACCCAACTTAATATCTGACACTTTATCTTTAAGTCATCATAACTGTAACATTGACATATTGTACTCCTAGAAAATGATTATAAAAATATATACATAATTTCTTTATCCCTAGCGGGGTAGTCAGAGAGAACGGAGTGCCAGTCCCTGCATACCTTTTTCGCCTCGTCAACTGTCATTTACCTCTGCTCTCCCTCTGTGCTCTCCGGGGAGTACTTATACTTTTCACGTGACATTCGTCCAGTATTATCGATACTGTGTTTTCAAAAGACAACCGAGGTCACCCGTTAGGTCTCTTTCCACTCTTACAAGTTTATAAATGTAAATTCTGCGCGAACTGTAAAAAAGTCGTCACTTCAGATACTTTATTGGATCCACTAATAGTTTTTAGGCATAGAACTTTCTGGTCATTCCAAAAAATGCATTTATTCCGAGATAAATAAAGAATCTTTAAAGAGTGGTATGGAGTTCCGCCACTCAGCACGCAATGCGTTGAAAAGGCGAAAAGCGGAGAACGGAGTGTTTAACACAAGGTTTCCATGATTCCTGCGGTTCCAACTGCCTACCCTGCTTGAGCTGGTTAAAGCGTGGAGCTATTACCAATTCTCACATTTCTATAATATAGCTGTTTCCTTTACTTAAACTATAATTTAAAAATTAAAATAAATCTATAAACTTAAAAAGCGTATTTGGCTGAAACTACTTGGAATTAATAATAAGTAGTTTTTTGTGCTTGAGTCTGTATCACAAAGATCAGCCAGTCACAACAGTCAGCCAGAGTTCACAACAAAAAACTTTACAAAAATGGTATAGCTTCAGAAGTTCTAAGAAAATAGTAGCTTTCTCTTTTTCAGACCAAATAAGATCAAATCGCAGGTAAGTTTATTTAAATTTGCACTAAGTGAAAAAAGATCCCACTACCATCGTGTGTCATAAAACGCTCGTATTTCGGCGTTAAGTTCTTCCACTAACACGCAATTTCTCTGTAATTAGTGAAAATTGGTAAACGGAGTGTCTTAACACTCTTTTCCCTCTAACCCGCTATATACGTGATAAAGCGTAAAGCTAATAAAGCAATAAAGTGTCATATTTCAAGTTTTTTTGTTCAATTCTTGCGTTCACGACAGTTCAACTGTTTCGCATAGGCCTTTGTTTGAGAAAATTATGAAACACGCCTCGTTTCGTTTCATTTTATTTTGCAGTTTTGTAACGTGTGGACTTACTTTATAGTTTACTCGATTCGTTCGCCATTATATAATTATTGCGTTTATCATTTGAGATTACTAAAATAAATGTAATAATGAATGAACGTGATGCCTCTGTAGATAGTTGCTCTGTATTTGTTAGGAAATGATATAAAATGTTATATTTTTAGAGTTCTGTAGAACAGGACACAAAGGGAACCCTTCAACTAATCTGTCTGTCTGTTGAAGCCATTTTTCTTCAGAATGTAGAGAGGTTTGATCCTGATATTATTATTAAATAATCAGATTTATAGTACTTTAGAATTTAGAAAAATTTACAAGTATGCATGTTGTATAAAATTCGTTGCATGTTTAATATAATATCTATAGGGTATTTCTCGTTTATATAAAACGTCAAAAAGTTGGATTTGAACTCGCGCTTCATAGAAACCGTTCAAGCATTGTGACGAAGACACACGTTCTTCAACACGCTATTATCGTAAATTTAACATGATGAAGAACGAGGCGTAACGTCTGTCGGTACACAAGACGATTTGTGGGTTCGACTCCCACTGGTGAAAGATAATTTTTTTATTTTCATTTTCTTCGCTCTGACAACTAAGCGAACCTCGGCGTGGAGTTCCGCCACTTAATACGCAATACTTCGAAAAGGTGGAAAGAAGAAAAGGGAGTGTCTTAACACTAGGTTCCCAAGGTTCCTGCGACTCCCTCTGCCTATCCTACAGTAAGCAATAAATAAAATTAAATTTACCAAGTAATTAGACGGAACCCTTTCAATTACAGTCCAACTCGCACTTGGCTGCAATTTTTTATCTAAGCGTATGTAGCGCACTCTCACAAATTGAAAACAAGGTCAGTCTTTCATTTTGTTTTTTTTTTCTCTTTAACTAAATAAATACGTTAATTTATTTGAAATTCATAACTTTTGCAATAAGACACGTCGTAATGGTTGCGTATTTTTTAAGTATTAAAAAAAATTTAAATATAAAAATATTTTAAACATTTAAACTATAAAGGAGTAACTGTTTTTAAGTTAGCAAGAGGGAGTGGGTTCAAATCCTAGCCAGATCAAATTTTTATATATTTTATTTTAAGTATGTTTTAAAGTTATTAAAAATAATTTTATGTATTACTTAATGCCATTAACTAATGAATCGATTTTGTTTAACTCAAGACTGTTTCTCAAGTTTTTTAGGCTAAAAATATTCTTAGTTCTTGAGAAATTTAAGGACCAACATACAAACACATTTACGCTTAGAAAGAAGTTACTAATAAGACTAAATACGTCACCAAACTCAACTAAATCATACTTATATATACATATATATAAGTTAAACTCACAGCCCTCTTTTTTAACAGTCGGTTAAAAATAAAGTAAACAAGGTACTGACAATAAAATTCTCATTACTAGTAATTACTTTCATAGAGGCAGCCTTGGATTTGCAAATGCAATTCTGAACGTGACTAAAGTAAAGCTACTAAATTACATTGTCTTATTTGCTTAAAATATATGCTGTTTTCAATATATGTGGTGAGGTAAAATTTCAGTGTTTTTCCTTGCCTTCACACATTATCCCGTATATAGCAGGGTAGGCAGAGGAAACGTAGGCAGAGAAATCTGTAGACTCTTTTCTCCGTTTTTCACCTTTCGAGGCATCGTTTGTTCATCTTGTTACCAGAGCGAAGATGAAAATAATTTATTCTTCTTAAGCGGGAATCGAACCAACGAACTGTGCTACGACGTTTTAACGAAGGCTTAAAGTTAAATTTAACAAACATATTTTAAAGTAAGACTAGTAAGACACAGTACGGCGGTGAGTTCTGCCACCTTATAATATCTCCAGCTCAAATGGCATGAAAAAGGGAGTGTTTTAACACTAACACTAAGTTTACTCACCCCATCCTATTACACATGGGAATATCTATAGATATGGCACAGATGAAAGCTTTAGAGCTTCAAAAAGTTCACAAAAGGAAGTTATTTTAGGTTTTTGCTGAACTTTTGGCCTTGTTTTTCAATATTTTTCGCCATTAAAAAATAGGGTGAGGTAAATACCTACCCCTTCCCTACTATTTCTATATATGTACACAACAAGCGAAACTGTTAAATCTCCTCTAATATTATATAATACGTACAATAATGTCATATCCGTTTCCGGTGACACACACATAACTTGCATATGCTAGTATTACTAGGAAGATACAAGACGATCAAGGCAAATCTCTGTTATTTGCAACCAGTATGATAATGTCTACAATATGTATACATAATGTATGTACGTATGTACCATTCAAATTGGATGGACCTTAAAACTGGCCTCTAAGGCGGCCTTAGCATGTGTCAATTGTTATACAGCTTTATGTAATGTTTAACAAATGTATATGAAATATTTATTTCCTTCCATGTTTGTTATTTTGTCGATTTTTTTGAGAGTTATTGTTTTTTTTTTGAGTTTCACGCTGTAACCCGCATTTAACGTGTTAGGAAGAGTGCTTCGTGATGTGCTTTCTGATCAATTTACGAGATATTCCGTGTTAATATATATATATATATATATATAATATTATATATATATATATATATATATATATATATATATATATATATATATATATATATATATATATATATATATATATATATATATATATATATATATATATATATATATATATATATATATATATAATATATATATATATATATATATATATATATATATATATATATATATATATATATATATATATATATATATATATATATATATATATATATTTATATATATACTTAGTCTGGCCATAAATACTGTTACTATTCAAAAAAAGAAAATATTACGTTTGAATTTGGAATCTGTCATTTTTATATGATTGCTTGAAGTGTTTTCTTATTTTCGCGCCATTATATTGTTAAATATTTTGTTATATTAAAATGGAGTGGGGTGATAAAGAGAACCGAATCGCTGTGATTGCCTTACATAAAGTAGGTATGGAGAAAAGTGCAATTTTTAAAACCCTCCACCCGCTTGGTATTAGTCAAATGTTTGTTTACCGGGCTATTGATAGGTACAATGATACCTCCTCTGTTTGTGACAGAAAAAGATCTGGCCGTCCACGTACCGTTCGTGTGAAAAAGGTGATTAAAGCAGTTAGGGAAAGAATTCGAAGAAATCCTGTCCGTAAGCAAAAGATTTTATGTCGGGAGATGAAGATAGCTCCTAGAACCATGTCGCGTATATTAAAAGATGACTAAGGACTTGCAGCCTATAAGAGACGTACTGGTCACTTCTTAACTGATAATTTAAAGAAGAATAGGGTGGTAAAATCCAAACAACTACTTAAGCGGTACGCAAAGGGAGGTCACAAAAAAATTTTGTTTACGGATGAAAAAATTTTTACAATTGAGCAGTATTTTAATAAACAAAATGACCGTATTTATGCTGGAAGCTCTAAAGAAGCTTCGCAATTAGTAAACAGAGTACAACGTGGGCATTATCCCACTTCAGTGATGGTTTGGTGGGGTGTTAGCTATGAAGGGGTGACTGAGCCATATTTTTGTGAAAAAGGTATTAAAACGTCGGCACAAGTTTATCAAAATACCATTCTTGAGACGGTAGTTAAGTCTTTAACTAACACCATGTTCAATAACAAAGAATGGTGCTTTCAACAAGACTCGGCACCGGGTCATAGAGCTCGATCCACCCAATCTTGGTTGAAAACTAACGTTCCGGACTTTATCAGCACTGAAAACTGGCCGTCGTCAAGTCCTGACCTAAATCCATTGGATTATGATTTATGGTCAGTTTTAGAGAGTAAGGCTTGCTCTAAACGCCATGATAATTTGGAGTCCCTAAAACGATCCATTCGGTTGGCAGTGAAGAATTTTCCTCTAGAAAGAGTTCGTGCTGCTATTGATAACTGGCCTCAACGTTTAAAAGACTGTATTGCAGCCAATGGGGACCACTTCGAATAAACATTGTATATTTTTCATAGTTATATATTGATGTATTAAACTAACTCACTATGAAAGGAATAAATGTTACGTATAAAAAAAAAATCGTGCTTTTCTTTATAACAATATTTATGGCAAGACTAAGTATATATATATATATATATATATATATATATATATATATATATATATATATATATATATATATATATATATATATATATATATATATATATATATATATATATAAATATATATATATTATTAAATTATTTTAAGTACGATTTCGCTTTAAAAATATATAAGACGTTGATTTATAATAGAATCTGAAATAGGGACGAAAAACTAACCTTACTTAGGTTAAGTAAGTTATATTTTGTTTTCACGCTTTATCTCACTATATACGGGTTAAAGCGTGAAAACAAAACAAATTAACCTAAATTCGACAATCGATTCATCTGTTACATTGTAGCTCAGTGACACTACTGCCCACATACATAATGTGTAAGTAACAAGTATGTATTACGTAAGCTATGACATCAGTGCGCTAAGGTCATGCTGGATATATATATATATATATATATATATATATATATATATATATATATATATATATATATATATATATATATATATATATATATATATATATATATATATATATATATATATATATATATATATATATATATATATATATATATATATATATATATATATATATATATATATATATATATATATATATATATATATATATATATATATATATATATATATATATATATATATATATATATATATATATATATATATATATATATATATATATATATATATATATTTTAAAATTCTTTAAAGCGGATGCTTCAAAGTTATTAACATATAAGAACAACGCAGTAAATAAATACGAATTATCAAGTATTATATATGCCTCATCACTGGTTCTTTGTGATTATATATTTTTCATCTTGTGAATCATTCGTTTAAATAATTTTATATAGTATTTTCCTCCATTCGAGGCTGTTTACGTAATTATTAGTGGGAAATTAGTCTGATTTAGAGGCAATGGAGGTATAGTAGGATAAGAGAGAGAAAGAGAAAGGAGGACCGTTGTGGCGCAGAGGCGTAGCATCTGCCTGCAAACGCGACGTATGGTGGGTTCGATTCCCACTCGGGCAAGATGGATTTTTCTATTTCCATTTTCTTCGCTCTGGAAACAAGGCAAAGTGCGACGTTAAGTTCCGCCACTCATCACGCAATGCCTCGAAAACGGCGGAAAGCGGGGACGGAGAAAGCAGGGACTAAGCAACGGAGTGTCTTAACACTAGGTTCGTATGGTGGTAAAAGAGAGAAAGGGGAGAATCTAATGTTAAGGTTCTGTGCTACAATTTAAGTTAAAATGTATTTTTTTCTATTCGACAATTATTCTTTGACCTTGGAACTTGGTGTTACTTGGTATACTAGACACTCCGTTCTCCGCTTTCTCTTTTATTTATTTTTTAGCACAGTGATTTCGTCGCTGTATTGTGTTGTTTCGAATTTTGCTCTATGTAATACCAATTTTCGTTATTTTTTAGGTTTTTCACCACAATTTTTCTCTTTCTTTGGTTTCTATTTCGAAATTCACACAATTGTGCTGTTGTATTCTGATATCAAATATGTTAAAATTAAATATATTTTGTATAGAAAATATGTCACGAGTCGAATCCTTTACTATCAGAGGTTATCAGACGTTCTTATGCTTTAAGCTTCACACTTTATGTCGCATAATAGTAGTTTGTTAGTAAAAGGTTAAATTCTTTTGTGTCAAAACTCTCCGTTCTCCGATTTCCACTCTATTTTCTAACAAAGAAATAGTTCACTATCTCGAATGAGGATAAAAATCGTTTAAAATTTAAACATTTTAAACATAAAGTATGTAAAATGTACTCCAAAATATATATAATGAAATAATTGGGTCTTTTTAAAGCAGGCTAAGTGTGTCCAATGTCCAATGTCCAACCAATCTTTATATAGGCAGAAGTACAGGTGATTATAAACGACCTCGAGTCGAGGACGAAATAAATTATTGACACGCTGCTTAAATACACCTTATGCTATATGCAAATAAAGCTTATTTTCCTTTAATATTATAAATAGTTAAGTTTGTAGCAAGAATAACTTATTCAAGTATTTTATTGGAAAATGAACCTTGGACTATGTAAATAGGTGTGGTTTTCCTTTGGCGTCATATCTGTATTTTATATTGATTTTTTTTATAGATAATATAATTCGTTAGTAGAGTGTTGTAGGTATATTATTGTGATAATTTTAAGCCATAATATGAGTGTATACTAACATTAACTTATATGTTTGAATGCTCATATCTCATAAACTACTGGTTCAAAACAATTTTTTTGTGCGTCCATTTAAAGAAAAGGCTGAAAGACTATAAGCTATGGGCTATATTATTATTTTATTTTTTTTACGAAAAGGCTATAAGAAATATTACATCACAATAATAATTTTCTATACTAACATTATAAAGCTGAAAGTCTACTTGGTTGAATGCTCATATCTCAAAAACTACTTGTTCAAAACAATTTTTTGGGCTTTTTAGTCCATTTAATGAAGAGGCAGAAAGGCTATAGGCTATAGTCTGTAGGCTATGTTATATCACAATAACAGTTTAACTTCATTACGTTGTTACTCTAAAAGTGTCATTACTGCATAAAATAGGTATTACAAATGGATATAAAATCATAGGTTATTTTTCAATTAAACGATTTAGTTTACTTTGCAGGTGAAGCCATGAGTGTGTCACTAGTGAGATAAAAAACACTTAGCTTTTTCTATTTAACCACGTGGATGAAGTTATATACAATAATCTGTAATAATAGATTTGAAAATGTTTTAAACAGAGAATAGAGTGTTAAGACACTCCGTTTCTCGCTTTTCGTCTTTCGAGACATTACATGTTGAGTGGCGGAACCCAACGCCGTGGTTTGTCTAACCACAACAAAAACAACCCTTTCTAAATTATTTATTATAAATATTGTAGATTATAATACTTTGACTAAGAGCTAGAATGATATTTAAAATTAAAAAAAAAATACGAGTAGTAAAATCTTGACACTTTAACACTCAACGAGTCCAGTAGGTGAATGACGAAACATTAATATAATAGGTATATAAGCACTGGAATTTGTGTGGGTAGTTTGGAATTAAGAATAGGGAGGGGATATTCAAACTAGTTTTTACATGCTGTTTCGTCTGTTTTTTTAATAACTTCAAGCTCCATCCCGTATATAACAGGGTAGGTGGAGAGATATGACCTAGTGATAAGACTCTCCTTTCTCCACTTTTAGTTAGTGTAGTGATTGTGTGAGTGAAAAAAATCAAGGCTGTGATGTGATAAAATAAATATAAAATAATAATAGTAAGAAAAGCATTAAACATTTTGAGTAAGGAAAAGTGATAACCTTTTCATATAATTCTCTTTGCCTTTTGGCAGTAATTTAAGAAATTTGTAAATATTAAATAGCAAACGGTCAATTGTGAGTTGAATTCGGGTATAGAGGTTTCTGTAACAATTTCACTATTTTAGGTCTAGAACATATTAGAGTACAAAGTTATATTTACCGGCGAATGCATATATAATGCAATGAATGCATATATATATATATATATATATATATATATATATATATATATATATATATATATATATATATATATATATATATATATATATATATATATATATATATATATATATATATATATATATATATATATATATATATATATATATATATATATATATATATATATATATATATATATATATATATATATATATATATATATATATATATATATATATATATATATATATATATATATATATAATATATATATATATATATATATATATATATATATATATATATATATATATATATATATATATATATATATATATATATATATATATATATATATATATATATATATATATATATATATATATATATATATATATATATATATATATATATATATATATATATATATATATATATATATATATATATATATATATATATATATATATATATATATATATATATATATATATATATATATATATATATATATATATATATATAATTTACCTGTCACTTAGCCTTTACATGTATAGCAGCAAGTGTTTTACAATTTAAATTAAAGAACCAGTCTCTTTGATCATTCAATCGGAATGTTGTCTTTACTTTAATTTCCATTGAAGACTTGTTCTTCTTCTTAAGACAACTTAAAGCTGTTCTAATAATTGTTTACGTTCGTTACATTACGTTATAAATATATAAATTAGTTACAATTTTTATTTTAAGTTTCTATGCCTTGAGACTGCAAGTGTACGATTAAATATGTGTAACAGTTTCTGTCAGTTGACTGACGGAAAGTTACACATTGCTTTATGATCAACTTATGTGTCTTGGTGTACTTGTCTCTTGACAAGTGTATTCTATATCAGGCTAGGTCGACGTAACCTGTTGAGATACTCCGTATTTCTCCATTTATTAATAGCTTTTATTATTTTTTTCTTCATCTTCACGCTTTATCCCGCATATTGCAGGGTAGGCAGAGGGAACTGCATAAACTATATGAACCTAGTGTTAAGACGCTTTTAGCCTTTTTCGAGGGATTGCGTGTTGAGTGGCGGAACTCAACGCCGCGCTTTGTCTATTAATAGCTTAATATATAGAAACGATATATATCCAATATTTATAATATCATGCTATATATAGCTGGACAGGTACGAGTATGATAGTAAGGTATAGATCGTTTCCCGTTTATTGGAACGTATCAAGTATTAAAACTAATATTTTATATGTTTCTTCTTCTTTTATTACTCATAATTTAAATTTTAAATAGAATTGAATGCTAATGATTCATTTAATATATTTTAAAAAAATAAAAATTATATTCAAAAAATAAGTCGTCACGAATTAATGATGTTAGTAGATATTTCCTGCGTCATTACGTAAATAGTGTTAAATCAATTTTATTTTTAGTTATTTATTTTTTTATATATATTGTTTTTTTTATTATAGGGGGTGAAAATATTGGTTGTGAATGAAATAAATATTAGAAGGAGAAACACAGAATTGCTCTGGAAATTTGTGCACGTCGATAAACAATGTTAGAATTAATGGCAATAAATATTAAGGCAGACTGCGATTGACCTTTAAGAACAATATCGATGACACTTCAAGATGTTCACGTAAAAATAACAAGTGAATCTACGTGTTATTTTTACGTTATTGTTATTTTCGTTTACGTATTTACGGGTTATTTTTTCCTGAAAGCACATAAAAAGGTTAATTACAGATAATAACAGTATTTAGTGCTCTATAGGTAAAGCATGAAACATTGTGTATATATTTTGTAAATTAAACTTATTTTAATAAGTTCTTTGATTTTCGCGATTTTTATACATTTTAAATAAAACAATTGAACCGGGTAGACTCAGTCTACCCGTGACCACGGACTACTGCAAAGTGTTCGAAACGTCGGGTTTCCAAAATAATGTTAATATACGCGATAAATCCGGTTAAATTGTTTTATTTAAACTTATTTTGTTTTAGTTTTTTATTAATATGCATACTTAGTAAGGTTCTAAGCAAATTTACAATGCAGATAAAATCTATATTACAAACGAAATAATATTACTTAATGAAATCCCTATATATATGGTCATAAAAACGTTTCTAAATGCAAATTTTAATGATTCATACATAAGTTTTGACACATTCGCGGTGTTTTGAATCTGTGGGTGTGTGGTAGGCGGGTACATGGACAAGTTAAAAGTGCACTCGATTTGTCAAAATTATATATCGATTAGCGTTTAGTAATAATCGATTGTAAAGTATGTTCTTTTAATCGATTTTTATTAAGTAGATTAATTAGTAAGTATTTTTAATCTGTATTTTACAATCGAGATTTCTCATATCTGTCAAATTTTTTGATTCGATATAAAGTTATTATTTCTTAGACTTTGTTCAAAATATACAGTGTTAAGTTACGCCGCTTAATTCAATTATGCTAAAAATTACACAGCGTTGAGTTACGCAACTTAATACAATTATTTTAATAAATCCTATCCTATAAAATACGTATAAATTACCTTCATAATAATTAACCATATTTTCTATACTATTAATGTAAATAAGATAATTTTATATACAAAACATAATGCTACGTATCATTGCACAATTCCACTCAAGTGTAATACTTGAGGACAAAATTGAACCCGTTACGGTCACAAGGGCGAGCGCGGGCGGTCGCCTTGGCTGCCTACTTTGTGTATAGCAAATAAAAAAATTGCGATGACTTTTAATATGTAATGTTTGTATCAATATTTGTTTTAAAATAACCATAGGATTTACAGTAACCATGGAAACCTTATGTTACGACACTCTGTGTTTCGCCTTTCGAGGCATTACGTATTGAGGAGCAGGCGGAACTCAACGCTGCGCTTGCCTAGTTACCAGAGCGAGGAAAATAGAAATGAAATAATGTAATTCTCCTTGAGTGGGAATTGAACCCACAAACCGTGGCGTTTACAGGTAAACTCTACATCTCTGCGCCACGATGGTCCTCATGTATGAATATAAGTTATTTAATATTATTACACTACATTGTTACGCTGCTCTTTTTGGGATAAAAAATATCTTTTTTTTTCTTTTTTTTTGTAACTTCACGCTTTATCCCGCACATGGCAGGGTAGACAGAGGGAAACGCAGGAACCGTGGGGAGCTAGTGTTAAGACACTCTGTTGCTTAGTCATTGCTTTCTCCGTCCCCGCTTTCCACCTTTTTCGAGGCATTGCGTGTTGGAATGAAGATAGAAATAGAAAAATCCATCTTCCCCGACTGGGAATCGAGCCCAGAAACCGTCGCGTAGCAGGCAGACGTTGCGCCTCTGCGCCACGACGGTATCTTAGGTGTTAATTTAGGTACAGCCTAACGTATATGTATTGTAAATTCCATCTAAACAATATTCTAAGTCAGAGTCCTTGTATATTTACATGTCTAACAAAATTGATTGTGTATAACTTATACACTGAAATAAAATTTTTTTCGTAATTCTTAAAATTCCTGTGATATTTACTCTATTTTTACAAAAAAGAACAGACTTGTTGGGAGAGTTGCAACACTATTTATAACCTTATAATGGTTTCGTAATAATGTATTACTGTTTATCTAAATACATATTTAATACGTTAATTAAGAATTCCATAGAAATAAAATTGATTTTGTAAGTTAACGTTCTCAAGCCATCCTCGGACATAGTGGGTGTCTCTTAAAGGTGTAAAATTTAGAAATGATGGTGCAATATCGCTTTATAGCTCTTAATTTATAGCAAATAATAAATAGCTTGCGTGGACTTTGACTACTAAAATCTTTGTATTAGTACTTCTAAGCTGTTGGTTAAAAAAATATACACGCCACTCAACACGCTATGCCTCGAAAAGGCGGAAAGCGGGGACGAAGAAAGCAGGGACTAAGCAACGGAGTGTCTTAACACTAGGTTTATATAGTCCCTGCAGTTCCGTCTGCCTTCCCTGCCATGTGCGGGATAAAGCGTGAAGATAAAAAAAAAGACATATAAGCGAATATTGGTTATTTTTAGTCTCACACTGTATCAGGTACAAAACAAGTCGAGCGAAGGGAACCTAGTATTAAGACAACTTGTTCCCCGAACTTTATCTTTTTACCAGAGAGAAGATAATGAAAATTGTTGATTCTACCCTCATGGGAATCGAACCCACAATCATCAGGTTTACAGGCAGACGCCATGTAACTAAAGTTAATTTAGTCATAGAAAAAAACACTAACTTTTCTATATACTTTTTTCATATTATTAATAATATTTTTTTATGCTTTATACATATTATTATTTTTTTTTTTTGTTTTTTTTTTTTTTTTTAGCTTCACGCTTTATCCCGCACATGGCAGGGTAGGCAGAGGGAAGTGCAGGAACCATATGAACCTAGTGTTAAGGCACTCCGTTACTTAGTCCCTGCTTATTCCGTCCCCACTTTCCGCCGTTTTCGAGGCATTGCGTGTTGAGTGGCGGAACTCAACGCCGCGCTTTGCCTTTAGTTGCCAGAGCGAAGAAAATGGAAATAGAAAAATCCATTTTCCCCGACTGGGGATCGAACCCAGTAACCGTCGCGTTACAGGCAGACGTTGCGCCTCTGCGCCATATTATTATTGTTATTAACATATAATGCCTTGTTAATGCTTGTTTTAATAAATATGAAATATACTTAAATATATTATATTATTTCTTCTGATATTTAAACAAATAAGTTTCCACCGCTAAGCTTTTTTGGCAGTACAAATATTTTAACTATACTTTTCAAATAATTCTCAACTACTGATCTTATTTTTTTGAGTGACTAAAATAAAAAATACAAAAGTCAAAAGTCAACAAACACTTATAGAAAACCAGAAAATGTTCAAGAGCTCTGACCACTAAGAAATGCGATAATCATTCAACGGTTTTAAATAGGCGCTGATTCAAATCCAGTTCAAATTTGTATATTATGCCTTCTTGGAGAACATTTATATCTTTAGTATGGATAAAGACTTTAAAAATCATAGAAATAATTCAAATTTTTTAAAATAAACTTCAATATTTGTATACGTATAATATAATGAGGACCGTCGTGGCGCAGAGGTGCAATATCTCCCTGTAACGCGACGGTTTCTGGGTTCAATCCCCAGTCGGGGAAGGTGGATTTTTTATTTCCATTTTCTTCCCTCTAGTAAACTAGGCAAAGCGCAGCGTTGAATTCCGTCACTCAATACGCAATGCCTCGAAAATGGCGGAAAGCGGGCACGGAGAAAGTAGGGACTAAGCAACGGAGTGTCTCAACACTAGGTTCCCACGATCCCTGCAGTTCCCTCTGCCTACCCTGCCATGTGCGGGATAAAGCGTGAAGCTGAAAAAAATATATATATACAATATAATGTATATCACATCATCGCCACGTCATGTGGCGTGTGGTTTAGATTAAGCAAGAGTCCATATTCGTTGAAAGGTCAAATCCGTAAACGATTTTTAGTTCAAGTATGCGATAAATAATAAGTACAAAAACACTTGTTAATTATTTTAAAATTGTACTAAAAATGAGCAAAATTTAGATCTAATTCTTACAAAGATACCGAATTCTCGTAAGTCAGTGTATAAGTTTTTATATAAAGACGTCACTGATAATGGATTTTCCTTTTTTTTAGCTTCATACTCTATCCCGCACAAAGCATAGGCACAGTATAGGTAGATGGTACTGTAGGCAGAGGGAACCTAAAAGAACCTACCATTAAGACTAAGACCTGCCTTATTATCAATTACTAATTTTTCCCTCATGGGAGTCGAACCTACACATCGTCACGCAAATGCAAGGATTTTTAATTAAACTGAAGCCTTCATTTAAGTTTGCAATCGTTAAGTAAGTTAAATAAGTAAATAGCAGGGACGAAAAAGCATGGACTATGCAACGGAGTAACTTAACACTAGGTTCATATGGTTCCGTTCCGTTATGGTTCCGTTCCGTTCCGTATGGTTCCGTTCAGTTTCCTCTGCCTGCCCTGCCATAGGAACCTAGTGTTAAGACATTCGGTTGCTTAGTCCCTGCTTTCTCCGTTCCCGCTTTCCACCTGTTTCGAGGCATTGCGTTTTGAGTGGCGGAACTCAACGCCGCATTTTCCCTAGTCTGCCAGAGCGAAGAAAATGGAAATAGAAAATCCATCTTCTCCGAGTGGAAATCGAATCCACAAACCGTGACGTTTACAGGCTTACTCTAGGCTACGACAGTCCTTCTATTCTAATTTACATATATACTATATATAAACCAGCTTAGCTGACCGCATCCACAACGAAGAGGTACACAGGATAGTAGGTCCCAGTGGGGATGTCACAGTAAAAATGAAGAAGAACGTACTCAGGTGGTTTGGGCACGTCGAAAGAATGAGTGACGAAAGAATGGTAAAAAAGATATACGATGGAAAAGTGAGTGGCAAGAGAGGTAAGGGGAGACCTCGGTTGACTTTCGAAAACACAGTACCGAAAACACTGAAGGAAGGTCACGTAAAAAGCATAACGACTCCCCAGAGAGCATGTATGAAGAGGTTAATGACAGTGGACGAGGCGAAAGAGGTATGCAGGGACCGCAGCATTTGGCGCTCCGTTCTCTCTGACTACCCCGCTAGGGATAGAGCGTGAAGTTATGTATAAACCAACAATTTTAATATACAATATACAACATATATAAAATATATAAGCGCCATTCATTGAATGTCACATTACTCGTTTTTAATTATAAATAATAAATAATCAACGCCTCCGTCTTAATACGTGTACTTATAATATTATTATAGTTTCCTTGTGTCATTTACTTGGCAACGTCATGGTTATTATTGACTGACGAGTCACGAAGGTTGAGATTCGATTAAGTAGGATTATTGATTTATAATTAATAAGCCACCGTTCTAGTTAGTAAAAAAACAGTGTTAAGTTACGCGCAGTAGTGTTTTTATTTTAATTTAAGAGAAATATGAAGATCTTAATATAAGAGCGTCGTGGCACAGAGAAGTCTGCCTGTAAGCGCGATTGTTTGTGAGTTCAATTTATATATATTTAATTTTCTTAGTTCTGATAACTAGGCAAAACGCAGCGTTAAGTTACGCCTCTCAATACGCAATGCCTTAAAAAGGCGGAAGGCAGTGAGCGGAGTGTCTCAACACTAGGTTTCCACAGTTCCTTCGGTTCCCTCTGTCTATCCTGCTATAAGCTGGATAAAGCGTGACGCTATATATAAACTTCATATTTCTCTATGTACTAAGCATAGGTATAACTAGATATATGTTCAATGGAGGTCTGTCCTCCAATGAGTCCAAGATAACATCTACAAGGTTATCTATGAGGGTCAAACTGAAAGTTTTTAGAACTGGCAACTTAAAAGCATTGTATTAAAAAAATAAGTTTAAATTTTGAAAATAGAACTCTTTACCAATAATATTGAGTATACATTTCATTCATTTGTCATTTGTTTTACGATTTGGCGGCAAATTGAAAATTGTCGGTGCACGTCAGAATGAATTTAAGCCGAGAAAATTTTCGTGCAATGATTTTTTATGACTTTCGATGTCATATAAGTCAACAAGAAAGTTATGATAGACTTCGAATGGCTTTTCACGATGAAGCCCCATCTCGTGCCACAGTTTACAACTGGTTTAATGAATTCAAACGTGGTCGAACTAATCTCACCGATGATTTGCGTGAGGGACGGCCTTCTACAGCGATGACTGAAGATAATATCAGTGTTGTGCAGCGTACGATAGAGACTGACAAAAGAGTGACCTATCAGCAGATTCGGACAAGTCTAGGCATAGGTATGAGTCAAGTGCACAAAATCCTCCATGAACATTTAGCGGTCAGGAAGCTTTGTGCCCGCTGGATACCGCATAATTTGACCGAGGCTCAAAAACTCCGCCGTGTTGATTGGTGCCGAGAAATGATCCAAAAATTTAACGGAGGTGACTCAAATGCTGTGTTCGACATACTAACGGGTGACGAAAGCTGGATTTACTGTTATGATCCGGAACCCAAAAGACAGTCTGCTCAGTGAGTGTTTCCTTTCGAAGAGTTGCCAACTAAAGTGAAGAGAGGTCGAAGTGTTGGAAAAAGGATGGTGGCCTCGTTCTTCGGAAAGACAGGTCATTACGCGACAGTTGTCTTAGAGGATCAGAAAACGGTTAATGCAGAGTGGTACACTAACAACTGTTTGCCACTTGTCTTGGAAAAAGTTCGAGAGAAACGACCTCGCAGCAGGATCCTCCTTCATCACGACAATGCCTCGTCGCACACCGCCAGGCAAACGATCGACTATTTGGCGACGGGGTCACCCGCCGTATAGCCCCGACCTCGCACCCTGCGATTTTTATTTATTCCCGAAAATAAAAGAAAAACTTCGAGGAAAAATTTTATGGACGCCGAAGAAACAGTGGCTGCGTTTCAAAACGCCGTTGAAGAGACCCCTAAGGCCGTGGGCAAGGTGCTTTTCTCAATGGTTCCATCGAATGCAGCGATGTATTGATGTAAATGGACGCTATTTTGAAAAGTTATAATAAAACTAATAACTTGCTAGAATGCTTAGTTTTTGATTTTCTAAGAACTTTCAGTTTGACCCTCGTATGATATAAAAATGACTTAATAATCAAAATTACGAATATCTGAAAAACAAGATTGCATAAACTTATTCTCCAATTCAATATGTCTGTCTGTCGCAACGTTTGCTTGTAACGCGACGATTTCTGGGTTCGATCCCCAGTCGGGGAAGATGGATTTTTCTATTTCCATTTTCTTTGCTCTGGAAATTAGGCAAAGCGCGGCGTTGAGTTCCTCCACTCAACACGCAATGCCTCGAAAAAGGCGGAAAACGAGGATGGAGAAAGCAGGGACTAAGCAACGAAGTGTCTTAACACTAGGTTCCCACGATCCCTGCAGTTCCCTCTGCCTACCCTGTCATATGCGGGATAAAGCGTGAAGCTAAAAAAATAAAAATATGTCTCCGATTCCAGCTCCAAATAAATTATTCCTATTTTGATTTTCTCCTCTCTCCTCTTTTCTCCAAGTTAAAAACCAGTTTTCTTGCAATATCCCTTTAAGTTCCCACGTTACAAATAAACAAAGTCATACATAATAATAAGCGAATGAAGCAAAACATTCGATTCTCGTCACGCTTGTATATCACGCAACAGAGTAATTGTAGTTATGCCATATACATATATACTTATATGTGAAGGTCGATATATTGGCCGTGGCAAGTGATCATTTTGTAAGTTCCTTCTAGCTTCACGCTCTATCCCGCTTATAGCAGGATAAAAATAAAAACAGTAATCGTTTTAAACACTTTTTTTTCAACGTTTTGCACGCAATTTGGAAAAAACCTCTATGACTTTGTAGCTTCACGCTTTTTCACGTTTATAGCTTCACGCTCTTTCCGCTTATAGGATAAATATAACAAAACTGAGCGTGTTACAAACTTTTGTCAACGTTATGCAAGCAATTTTCGTCATAGCGTGTTAAGTGGAACTCAACGCCGTGTGTTGTCGAGAAAGTTCTTAATAAAATTTTTTTTTAGTAATTTTTGAACCTACTACCATTACTATGACAGTTTAAAGCTAAGCTACAAGAAGTGAAGCAAGTTCCTCCACGACGCTATACGGCGTGACGTGATTTAAATACAAATTAATAAAACGCAAGTTAGTGACCTTACACGTCTATCTATATAAAGCTACTTATAATAAATAACAACGGTGTTTTGTCGTACACATCTGCGTTTTGCAAAAGCGGAGAGAATATAAAGATAAAACACTCTGTTCTCCGTTTGATTGAATACAAAATGACTTAAGGCGTAGATGAGAGAGTAAGATGAGAATTTTTAGTATTTCAACGGTGGAACTCAACGTTTTATTCCATATCTTGGAAATATGTATGAATATGTGACACTTAAGACCATTGACTCAGTGGTACAGCGCGATATTTACGGCTTCAATCCCAAATCCCAAATCGATGAAATGAATCATGTTTTCTGACTTGCTATAATCATTTTTTATATTTTTTTAATGCTATTTTTAGGGCACTATAATCATAAATATCTATATATTATCTATGTAGTTTTATCACACCATTTTCAGTTATATGATATATCTCTACCAAATTCAATTTAATTTAATTCTATTCAATTCTATTTATTTTAATTCAATTTAAACGACGTCACGTGGAATTGAATTGCATCTACTTGTTACAGAGAGAAATATAAAGCGTTTTTATATGACAACAAATCAATATAATTTAATTATTACTTTTATAATAAGTCAAGGCCCAGCACCCACAGTCAGCCCACGCGGTGACGTCACAGCCGGAACTCTAACGACTGGTAGATTCGCACTGTAGTAGTATATATATGTATTTAATATTGCAGATTTTACCTCATTTTAAGATTTTTATGACGGTTTTTCCCCTTTAAGTGATTAAGTTTGTTTTGAATTACCTTTTGAAATATTTTATTGTGTTTTATTTTTTTATTAATAGATTTAGTCACGTCGTATGGCTGTACTTCTTCTGAAGTTGCTGAAATTCCAACATGAATGGTAAACTATTATTAACAATATACATTATATGTATATGACTAACATATTATGTGTCTCTTTATATATCTGTTGAAGAAATTAAAAAAAAATATATATAAACATGACGTTTTGTAAGTATTTTGACTTTGCATCCCATACTAACAATACTTAGTAATCGAGTAGAATAGATGAGCGGAGCGTTTTGACCAAGTGTCAAAACACAGCTCTTGCCTTTGCTTAAATTGCCATATAGAAAATATTAAAAGAATGTAAAAAAATGTTTTTCTTTTAGCTTCACGCTTTATCCCGCTTATAGCAGGGTAGGCAGAAGGAACAGCAGAAACCTTGGGAACCTAGTGTTAACATATTCTGTTCACCGCTTTCCACCATTTGATGCATTGCGTGCGAGTAGCGATACCATTAAATATTTATTATATTAGCCTAGCTACCATGAAAAATTTATCTTCCCCAAGTGCAAATCGAACCCACAACCCGTCGCATTTACAGTCAGACACTTAAATTATTAATTACGTCGATTTCGGCAATACTTGGAATAACTGCTTTTAATACTTAGAGATTTCAATTAACTTTTAATTGAATTTAAATCATTTCAAATCTCGTTACATTTTGATTTTAAATTATATAAAACATAATTAAAGCCCGTCTGTGAGTCCATTAACAGCTTATATGTTTAGATTTCAAGAGGGATGCGCAATATATAATGTTACAACATAATAATTTACAAGAAACATATAATGTATGTCGTAAATTGAAGTATTAGAGAACGTTTTAAGATAGTTGCTTTATATTTTGTATATATTAAATCTCACATACTATGGTAACAGAGGATGCTACTTGATTTTGGGCTCTCCGCCTAATTTTTTTCAATTCTCTTAACTCTCTCTGTCTCACAAGAGGCAAATCGTATTGTTTTATTATTAGAATATATATAATTAAAAAAATAATGTATCGGTTGAATATCGAACCCACAACCTGTTGCTGCAAATTTGTTAATAAGAACAAATGGGCGCAAATTACTCTAAAAAAAATTAGATGTAAATTACTTTAAAAGCAATATGGATCTAAACCAAAAGAACTTGGAGAATTGATTTCTCACTTTGGTAAGAAGATCATAGAGCGGTGACGGAGTGTCTGAACACTAACTCCCTCTATTCACTCTAATTACTCTGCATATATAATATTAAGGTTGAGACTGATAATATGTTGATTTAAATATAATAATACTGAGGTTAAACACTATTTTTTATATATATATAGCTGTGTCTTCACTCACATTATGAAACAGAAGTAAGTGTTGTGTGACACATGGTGCATTCCAAGAGTGAAGGACTTGTTTGTCATTGTAGGAAATGCTTAACGTGATGTAACAGACTAATAAATATATCTATTTAGCCTTTAAATAACCTTTTTTAGTATTTTTTCATTAATTTAAATTTTAACATATTTAAATCAAAGAAAGAGGGCCGCCGTGGCGCAGAGGCGTAAGCGTCTGCCTGTAAACGCGACGATTTGAGGGTTCAACTCCCGCTCGAAGAAGATGGATTTTGCTATTTCCATTTTCTTTGTTCTGGGAAATAGGCAAAGCGCGGCGTTGAGTACCGCCATTCAACACGCAATGCCTCAAAAACGGTGGAAAGCGGGGACGAAGCAAAGGAGTGTCTTAACACTAGGTTCCTATAGTTCCTGCAGTTCCCTCTGCCTACCCTGCCATGAGTGGGATAAAATCGTGAAGCTATTTATTAAAAAATATTTCTTCAATTTTACACCAGCAGTTCCTGAGATTTGGACCATTAACCAAACAAACTTCATTTAACAAATAAATCGACCACCCATCCATTTACAAAGCAGACAAATAGTTGCTTAACCTTCTAACTTTCAAGCTAACATAACACTGATGTAATTGATCCGTGACTGTATCTTAATATTTGTCCGGGTTTCGTAATTACAAAGCACTTGTTACTATCACGCTGATTCCCGCAATATCCCGTATCCTGGTATATCACGCAGAGGGAACTGAGTGTTAAGACATTACGTTTTCCCTCCCGCCTAATTTTATAGGCTAGGTAGCGTAACTTAACTACGCATCTTGTTTTGATATCAGAATAATTATAACTAAAGTACAAAATTACATAATAAAAAAAATATCGTAAATTATAGTAAAAACAAGTCAATCTAAGTATTTAATAATAAATATAGTAAAAAAACGTCTGTCTGTTTGGAACTGTTAGACGGATTTGAATGAAACCCAAACCATCGCCAGAAGTATAAAGGTACTATATAGGTGTTATTAATTTAAAATATATATACTGTAAATAATTAAATAATTAATACATATGCTGCTGTTCACTCCTTTCTGCCGATTCGAGGCATTGCGTGCTGAGTGGCGGAACTCAACGCCACGCTTGTCTAGCTGCCAGTGTAAAGAAAATGAAAATAAAAAACGGGCTTCGCGTTTATAGGTGCTGCGCTGCGCCACAACGGTTTAGTATATAGTTTTTTGAAACCAATATGTTAAAATTGATTTATCATTATTTCAACAAGTATATATATATATATATATATATATATATATATATATATATATATATATATATATATATATATATATATATATATATATATATATATATATATATATATATATATATATAAGCTTATTTAAATAGTTTTACTACCTTTTTACCATTCTAAAAACTCAGTATTTAGATTTATATGATGTAATACAGCATAAATTAAATTTTAAGTACAGTAGACTCCCGTATAACGCGAGTAATACGTTACGCGTTGTATGAAATCGCCTTATAGGAAATCGCGCTGAACGAGAAAAAAATTGTAAAACGCGAATGAGATATTTGAAAAAAATAATATTAAATAAAAAAATTATAACAAATTGTATGAAATCGCGTTGTATAAACTCGCGTTATACGGGAGTCTACTGTACATTCAACCAGATTTTAGGTACATTCAAAAGCCTAGGAACCAAGTATTAAGACTCCATTCCACGATTTAACGCAGAGCTTTTAGTGCGAAGCGAATAGATAGTCATACAATATGTTTATATATACATATACATATACATACATATATATTAAACTTGTGAATTCGATTCCCACCCTGGTCATATATTTTCGTCATGATTTTGTGCAATTGTCTTACTTAGATAGTAATTTACCAATTCCGTCTTTAAAACAGGGGCTCTCAATCTTTTCTGAACGTTTATATGTAATTATTGTTAACAGGTATACAAGGTGGATTTACTGCATAGCACTAAATTGAAAAGAATTGTTTGCGGCCCATAATTTGGTAATTTGGCGCATGTATCACTGGTCCGCGGGCCGTAGGTTGGGAAACAATGCTTGAGAAGAATATGTAATACGCTTGAAGCAATGCAACTGGCTTCGCATACACAATGTGTACAATAAATATTCCGTCCTGTCTTAGTTGGGCGTACAATGTGATATTCTAGAAACGTATCGAGATTTATCTGTAAAACAGGACTAATATATATATATATATATATATATATATATATATATATATATATATATATATATATATATATATATATATATATATATATATATATATATATATATATATATATATATATATATATATATATATATATATATATATATATATATATATATATATATATATATATATATATATATATATTATATATGTCTCTACCACACACTAAGAGTCCTGGAGAGCGTAGAAAAGTACTAAGAAAGGAAATTTCCAATTCCAACAGGAATTTGGAAGCGAAGCGACCAGAAGCTATTTAGCATATTTTTAGAATAAAATGTAGTATTTTATTCACATAACACTAAAAACTATTTGTGTAATTTCTTATAAGAAAATAATTTTACCAAGTAAAAAGAAATAAATAAAATGTTGTGTGAAATTAAGGGCACGTTAGATTATTTGAAATCGATATGTAGAGCCTATGTCGAAAGAATCCTTGAATTCGTTCCTTCGTATCTCACACGGTTATATCTTGTAATATATATATATGTATATGTATATATATATATATATATATATATATATATATATATATATATATATATATATATATATATATATATATATACATATATATATATATATATATATATATATATATATATATATATATATATATATATATATATATATATATATATATATATATATATATATATATATATATATATATATATATATATATACATACATATATACATAAAATAAATAACTTAACATAATTTGTCTTTGAGACTATGTCACTACACTTTTATAAGTAATACTAACCACTTCAATTACTTATTACTAAAATATACTACATTAAAAAAATTAAACTTACCTTTTTAAATTTATTTTTAGGCACAAATCTCACAACACTATGCTTTAAGGCATTCACTTAGAACCATTTATTCAAGACCACATCCTTGGAAACATATGCCTAGTAAGTTTTTTCGATTGAAAAAAAAAACCAAACTCTAAGAAAATACGTCGTAAATATACATTTATTCGTGAAATTCTTACTTATATAGGGAATTTAATTGATTTTATATTCGTTTTTCGTTATTTCGTTGACTGACATAGCGTCTGCGCGCGCGCACGTCCTCTCGTATACTGGGAACCGGTTGGTATGGGCAAAAAGGTTGTATGAAACAACTTTTTTGCTGCACCAAAATCGATGATGTCATAAATTTAAACTTGTTACCGTAACGGGAATTTCTTGTTCAGATTGGCTGGATTTTCGAAGGTTTTTAAATATGTTTTGTAGTAATGTATATATATGTATATTAAATTGTAATTCTACTTCGTGTGATACAGATTTGAGTGTCTATTAATTATCTTATAGTTTCACGTTTTTATCACTGAGATTTTATCAATTGCAGAATACGACACTTATTATATACCCAGAGCATGGAAATATCCTGAGATATCGAACCCGCTACCATTGCGTTAACAGATTGTGTCCCTCAGTAGTCGATTAAAGTAAAGTATAAGAAAAATATTAAATGTTATTAAAATAGAAAACAAAATATATAGTACTTATTTTTATGCCCAGAATAAATAGCTAAAATTATACATTTTGAATGAAAGGTAATTCATACATTATTATTATTATTTCTTCATATGAAACGCTGCTTTTTTTGTTTAAAGTGTATCGTAAGTCTACCTTTTACCCCCTAATATCCGGATAGCAGGAACAGGGAGATGGTTAAGTTAAATAAGTAATCTTTTACGTAATTTTAATAAATGAAAAGCTAGAAAAAAATCTGTTATCACATATTATATTGTTATATATTTTATTGTCATTTCCAAAAAAAATATATATATGTCACATTAACATAATATACATAATTTCTACACAGGTTGTGGATGTTACTGCGACTTTTATTTAAAGCATAGTATCAACTAGCCTTCATAAGCTTGGTAAAATAAATTATAAAACAAGTAAAATTTCAAAAATAAAAAATAAAAAATTCAAAAATAAATAATTAAATCATTGTTCCAAAATAAAACGCCATTTGTCAAGTATGACGCAAGCGCACACTATACTGTCAGAGCGGGACAGAGATATATCCCTTTCTCATTAGGTTATTTTTTTGAATGAAAGGTGACAGATTGACAACGTTTGATAGTATTTTTGTAGTACGAGGTCTATACGTCTTTCGTATTTAATCACGACTACTTCACGTGTTGCACAGTACGTATAAATATCGTGAAATGGGCAAAATGATCCTGTGCCTAAACTATTGATAATTGTGAATTAGTTTTTTGTATATAGCCTTGAAATATTTTTCCCTATAAGTAGTTTCGATAACGGCGTCGTGTCAGATACACCCTATACATTTAATTAAATTGTTGCTATACTTTACAACTACAGCGTATTTCAAGTCACTCAATTTACACAGACAGTAATTTATATTTTTTTGAAGGTTGAAAAGTGATAAATATACAGAAGAATCACTATATGTATCTGGATTTTTTATTTATTTATAACTTTTCCACTTAGAATCAATAACATGATCACATGTGTACGTCAGATAGAGCGAACGGAGGAGTGTCAAAGGAGCCCAAAACGATAATAAATATCGAATTGAGCCCCTCTGAAACCTACACACTCCACGACTTAAAATTAAAGTTACGAGGGTTCCAAGCGCGGCCTGGTGAGAAGAGCCCACAACAAACTCAGCCAGGTTCCCTAAACCTATTGTGATCACTTCACAAACGTCATTCTATAAAATATATGTCATATATTACGGTAAAACTTAATAGATTATTTTATTACCCATTATGGAAGTTCCTTCTAACGTTAAGTAATAAATACTTAGGCAATAACGAAAAAATATGCTTGAAATATTAACGATAACACTTAAAATGAATATAAAATATATTTTTAATAACAAACGACCAGATTACTGTAAAAGCTACTCTTCTGGGCATGAGAGAAACAACGTCTCCATTTTAAATTATCGAATATTTTACAATAGTTGGAATGTGTTGTCTTATTAAATCGTCAAATTCTGTCAAAAGTCGTATTTAAATAAATATAAAAATAAGATTTAATAAAGCCTAATTTTTTTTCGACCAGGTTTCTTTACTGACATTCTTGTCAAAATTGTTATGCTACTAGATCGTCATGGAGATCAAATGGTGGAGGCTTATAGGCCTATAGTAAAAATATATGTAGATTTATATTCATAATAATAATGCTTCTACTAAAAGAAAACTTAAAAATTTGAACACAGAGAGATTTGAAGTCGCGTCCCTTAGAAACCGTCCAAGCGCCACTATACCTAGTGGTCTTTATCACGCTATGTCGTCGAAATTCTTATTTTTTTTAGCTTCAGGCGTTATCTCGCACATGGCAGGGTAGGCGGAGGGAACTGCAGGGACCGTGGGAACCTAGTGTTAAGACACTCCGTTGCTTTAGTCCCTGCTTTCTCCGTCCCTGCTTTCCGCCGTTTTTCGACGCATTGCGTGCTGAGTGGCAGAACTCAACGCCGCACTTTAGTTTTATCTAGTTTCCAGAGCGAAGAAAATGGAAATAGAAAAATCCATCTTCCATGCATCGAACCCACAAACCGTCGCTTTTACAGGCAGACGCTTACGCCTCTGCGCCACGACGGCTCTGCGGACGACGGATGATGATAATGATAATCCTAAATGAATTACCAAATATAGTTCTCAAATAATTAATGAACGCCTTAAAAATATACTAAATAGGAGGTCGTTGAACTATAAATTTAATAACTTAGTTCGGTATAACTATATAGAAACTGTGATTAGGTGATGATTTCAATAATCGATTATCGTATATTCCAATATCGATATTTATAATGACTATAAAAA
Source organism: Dione vanillae (assembly GCA_037178615.1). Classification (NCBI taxonomy): domain Eukaryota; kingdom Metazoa; phylum Arthropoda; class Insecta; order Lepidoptera; family Nymphalidae; genus Dione; species Dione vanillae. The sequence continues at coordinate 1,943,171 of JAZFAU010000304.1, read as the reverse complement.
TATTTAATCTATTTTATTAAATATTTGTTAAGTTTTTATACAGAATAAATAATTTGAGAAATACAGACGTTTTTCGTGTTTGAATAGATTGCGGCGTTCGGTTCTGCCATATTTTTCAAGCAGTAAGCTCAGAGCCCAGTTAAAGATATATCTTAAAGATATATTTAGCTGCCAATCTAAATTTAAAAGCATGCCAATCACATTAATAGGCTAATGTCATAAAATAGCCTTATAGCATACCAGAACTACCCTTGTCTGACCAGGGTCTTCAGTTCTTGCACAGTGCTCTGTTTTTAGCTGGTAGAAAAAACTATCAGCTCTACCGCTGGTAATAAAGACAATGTACTGACATACCACACGTGGGTCTTCCACTAAGTGTCTCACATAAGTGGAAGGGGTTTTCGCTAGGTTTTAGTAGATTGTGTCCAAGCCTATTGCATAACTATATTCGAATTGCAGTTTAAGCAACTATTTACACATGTGCTTTTGTTTTATTAACATCATTCCTTTGTTTTTTTTTCTTCTGTTTTTTCTGTTTGCTTCATTCAGCTTAAAAAATGAAAAACTGAAACTAGAATATGAATATAACTATAAATAGAAAGAAATGTATTGTATGTGCTATACAAATGGCTCGAGGGGTTAATTGTGTGTATGCTAGTTATGTCGCAAAAGGAACCAGAGTACTTCTTTTGTTCGTTCTGAAGTTTTTAACGTGCAAAACAAGCCTTGGACATCCGGAGACCCAAGTTTATAACGAAGAAGTAAAGGCTACTATGGAAGAGGAGCCATCGTTAACCACGTCCGAATTAGCTGCAGGCTTCAGTGTAACGATAAAACTGTTGTATAACACTTAAAGCAAATTGGGAAAATTAAGATTGAAAAGTAGACTTGTAGGACAGATAAAAAGCGACATGGGAGTAGAAACGGGTCACTTAAAGGTAAATAGCTTGTTATACCCAGATGATGCAGTACTTATTGCATCATCAGAATGTCAGTTGCAGCCATTGGTCACCATTTTGAAAGACGAGTGTGAAACTAACTGTCTTAGCCTGGATGCAAATAAGATAAGGATGTTGGTATTTAAAAGAGACAAGGAAAGGACAAAATGCAAAATTATCCAGGGACCGCAACGATTGGCGCTTCGTTCTCTCCAACTACCCCGCTAGAGATAAAGGGTGAAGATGTGTGTGTGTGTGTATGACAAGTGGATACCTCACGAATTGAGTGAAGAAAACCGAAGAATTTGCGTCGGCTACTGAGTTACGTTACTAAAAAGGTACAATAATAAAAGGATTTTAAATCGAATCATTTAATGTAATCACAAGGGGATGTTTTACAATAATCGGAAGCACTTCCGTAACTTAACCCGAACCAACCAAATCCGAAAATTGATCAAAAAATATAACTATTAAACGTGTGGTGGACTAGTACGTTAGTACTAGTGTCTTTCATTACAGTTTTCTCAAATCTGGCCATACGATTACAGCAGATATCTATTGCAAATCATGATGCAGTTGCATATGATGATAACCAAAGATAACTGTGAAATAACTGAGGCTGGTCGATTGTTCTACGCCACTACTGCTTCAAGGCAACACTAGACCATAGACAACAACAACAACAACAACAGCAACAACAACAATAACAACAACAAAAATAACAATTATAACAACAACGGTTATACGTTGTAAAATTAGTAAAACTTTACGCTGTCACGTTTAAGACATCCACCGTATTCCCAGGATAGAAAGAATTAAAGGCTCCAAAAGATTATCATTGTTTCTAAAATTTGGATAACTTCTTGAAAGTGAAAAATACAACTTAGATTGATCAGGTCAAACCTTTAAAGTTTTTATTGGTTCCATACCATACCAAACGCCATTGTTTATAAACATTAAAAATATTTTGATTAAGCGACTTTTTGTTCTTCATATCTCACTCTACCAGTGAGGTACCAAAAGTAAATTTCATATGTAAGAATAAATATATAAATAGTGTTACATCACATTGTTTTAACATCGTAATATATTATAAAGGTTAAATAAAAAGTTACAAGTTAACTTTTAAAAAATGTTAATTACAGTTAAGAGCTATACGTTTTTCATTATTTAGCCTCAATCTTTTGACCCCTACTACGGTGTTGTTCGAATACATAAATATTTATGTATACATATTTTTTTAATCCTTTTTTTATTTCAATTTATATATTCTGAAGACTGTCGTGGCGCAGACGCGTGGCGTCTGCCTGTAAACGCGACGATTTGAGGATTTGATTCGGGATGGATTTTTCAATTTCCATTTTCTTCGCTCTGGAAACTAGGCAAAGCGTGGCGTTGAGTTCCGCCACTCAACACGCAATGCCTCGAAAAACACTAGGTTGATAGGTTCCTGCAGTTCCCTCTGCCTACCCTGCAATATGCGGGATAAAGCGTGAATCTAAAAAAAATAAAAAATATATATGAACGAAGGCCGAAACTCGCAGTTTCAAAACTAACCATAAACTTTCTTAACATAAAGAAAACTTATCTAAACATTTCCAAGATCCACACATTATGTGTGATAAAGAACGCCGAATATATGAAATATCATTTAATTCGGCATGCATTTATAAGTTGTTTGTAAAGCTACGTGTTCTTAGCTAAGAAAATTAAATTATTATTATATTTCTCTTAGCAATTCTCGAGTTCAAACGAACCCGATCCTTTGGAAGGCTTGCGTGGGGGGACACAGGTTCAACATGTAGAGGTATTTTAGAGAATATTAAAAAATCTTACTGTGACGCATAGCTCGGGATCCATTTCTGAGTGACCATAGCCCAGAAGTTAGACTGAAAACTGAGTGAGAATGGGGTAGTGGAGTAGTAATGAGGAGATCAACAGATACAAAGCACTATGCACCGGTAGGTATGCACTAATTGGGTGTAAATACTCTTTTTCTTCGATTTAAATTCCTTACGCTTTTTTTTTCTTTAATGGCACTTTTGATAGCTGTACCACCTTTATGATAATAATTATTATAACTTCAATTTGAGGTTGATGAGATTTTTGCTATGCTCTGTTTGCTTTGCTCCGTATGTAGCGAAAGCTGTTATAACATAGCGCATAGAAGGCACGTATTTTAAAAAGGCTTACAAAAGATTTTTTTTTTAAGAATTTTGTGGATTTATTAGATTTTATTTAAAAAACTAAATGCTTCTAGAATAAGTAACTTGTAGATTGTGAGGCTAAATATTATTGATATAAAGATAAACTTTCTATTATAACATTAGTCCAATACTTGATTAACAATCGTATAGTTAAATACATTAACTATACAGTTCATAGTACGGGTAAATGTTACAACACGCCATCATTACGTGACGAAACACTTTCAATTAAGTTAAACCCTTTCAATTTGAGGTTGATGAGATTTTTGCTATGCTCTGTTTGCTTTGCTCCGTATGTAGCGAAAGCTGTTATAACATAGCGCATAGAAGGCACGTATTTTAAAAAGGCTTACAAAAGATTTTTTTTTTAAGAATTTTGTGGATTTATTAGATTTTATTTAAAAAACTAAATGCTTCTAGAATAAGTAACTTGTAGATTGTGAGGCTAAATATTATTGATATAAAGATAAACTTTCTATTATAACATTAGTCCAATACTTGATTAACAATCGTATAGTTAAATACATTAACTATACAGTTCATAGTACGGGTAAATGTTACAACACGCCATCATTACGTGACGAAACACTTTCAATTAAGTTAAAACCTAATTAGGATGTACTGGATGTTTTTTGATGACACAATTGGTATTTATGTTAAAACATTAACATAAATACCAATTGTCATCGTGGCGCAGAGGCGCAACGTCTGCCTGTAACGCGACGGTTACTGGGTTCGATCCCCAGTCGGAGAAGATGGATTTTTTTATTTCCATTTTCTTCGCTCTGGCATCTAAGGCAAAGCGCGGCGTTGAGTTCCGCCACTCAACACGCAATGCCTCGAAAACGGCGGAAAGTGGGGACGGAGTAAGCAGGGACTAAGTAACGGAGTGTCTTAACACTAGGTTCGTATGGTTCCTGCAGTTCCCTCTGCCTACCCTGCCATGTGCGGGATAAAAGCGTGAAGCTAAAAAAAAAAAATTAAAAAACCTTACTCAGTGCCTTTACTCGTAAATTAAACAATAATTGGGTCCTCTTAAGCCAATGTAACCAAACGCGACGTTTTGTCATAAAGCTTAATAGCAATGCACTGTACAGTTTATTTGCTGTAAATAGAAATTGTAGCAATTCACTAATAGTTAAGTAATGTGTTTTCGTGTTGCCTAGAGTGCCTTGAGTGCATGTTCACTAGTACTGGTGTGTTCTGGGGTGCTTTGAGTGCGTTTGCACTAGTACAATTGAGTTTTTGAGTACTCTAAGTCCAAATAACTGAGTGTATGCAATCAAGTGCTGATGTAACTCTGATTAGATAATTAAATCTGTGTTTTTATTTTTAAAATATAATATTTGTATATTTTTGCTAAGAATTAAGCGTCCGAAGGATGATTGAAATTATGGTAGAGAGATACACTTGAACTTTAATAATTATAATAATAATAATAAGCCCGCATCAGCTTGTGGCACACTGTTATGAAGTGGCGACCTCACGGACCTGAAACCTCCGAAGGGGAATTAAAATCTATAAAGGTGGAAGTGCTCAATCTTCCAAATACTGGGGAAACCCGTTGAAGCTGTTGTGTACTTCTCGACACCCTTAATCAACTCAACTGATGTTGCGTCCGAGGCATTACGCCGCTTTCTGGGAGCCCATCTAGTATTAGGCGAGTCACTGTCCTACGACCTTTTAATTTGAGACTATTGAAAAGGCGGAGTGCGTAAGTGTCATTCAATAGCCCAATACTAGTACGCGCGCAGAATTCCTGGTTCCCGCTATTTGTTCTTCAAGTCATTCTATCCAAATTCCATTCCATAGTTTTACTTTAGTTTTTCATGATCTCCACAGTTTCTACACATTATCCAGCGACCGTCTGTGGACGACCTATGGTTACAAAGAAATGGATCCCGTGTGATGCATCACGGTAAAATCTTTTATATTGTATTAAGGGCCTCTACATCTGCGTCCCCACGCAAGCCTTCAAAAGAACTGGGTTCGTTAAGTCCTAGATATACTAAGAGAAACATAATAATAGTATACAATATATATTCAGTAATCTATCCTTACATTCGACGTTTTTGTCGTTCACGTATTTGTCATACATAACGTGTGTGATCTCGAAAATGATTTTATTAGATATATTTTCTTTATTTAAGCATGCGATATCGGTTTTCGGTTTTGAAACTCTGCGAACTTGTTTTAAACTATTATAGCCGGTGAAATTGTTACGTTTTTGATATTATGAATAAACTACCTTGTATTTTCAGTAACACGCTTTATCTCGTATTTAACAGGTAAGTCTCAACACGTAATCTCGAGAATGTCAATGTCGCAACATTCTTGAAATATTATTGTTAAGTGACGGTACTGACCGACGGTCTTTGTCTTGTCAGAGCAGTGAAATGAGAGGTATTTGTTTCTCTGTGTGGATATCGAACCCGCTACCAGTGATGTTACTAGAAACATCTTCTAGTGGAGGCGTAGCAGTCCCTAATGTGTATGACATACGTCTAATGTTCTATTTTTTTTAAACATTGTGTCAAGCAGATATATAAAAAAGAAGTTTATCACATTGTTCACAACTCTATAACTTATCGAGAACTTACTAAATTTTAAGATCTAAAAAAAAATTTGCATCCCTTCTCACACTGGGGGTGGGCACAAAACTATTCTGGGGTGGGCACGGTCTTTTCATACGATAGAATAGTTGTAGTCATGAGCCTTATTAGCCTAATTGCCTTAATTTTAAAACATATTATACGTTTTGTTTTATATTCGGTTAAAAATGCACTCCATCTCCACCTAAGACCATGCGCTCAACGAGAATTTCCAGACGTTTTTTTGCAATGCAAATATTATTTTTAGTTCTTGAAAATCAAGTCTGGGCGCTGTATGTCGGTTTGTATTGTAACTATATATCAACATAACATTTTGCATTACAATTCCACCTTTAAATTTAAGGTTTAAAGTTCAAAATCCTTTATTAAGCTTTGGAGTTACGACATTTTGGAAAAGCCACAAAAAATTCAAGTACAAACCAATATTATTCGTTTCTTCTTTAAACAAATTTGGTATTTATGATCTTTGCTGCAAGGAATATTGTTGTAATCCACAATATTTTTATATATGACTTTTTGTAAATTACTTTAGTGTATAAAATAAAAGCTGTACAACTCAATGCTCAGGATACGGCGGTATATTTAGCATTCGACTGTTTTATATTTCTTATTTTCGGCACAATCTTGTTTTGTAGCAAGTTTCTTGACAATTTACACTGTTATACAATATTTATACAAAATTCTGATTTATCATATACAAAGTTCGAAGTACAATATCTCTAATTAATTAAGTTTAGCTTGCTGTATGTAGGATAACTAAAAAATTACCTATTGAATGTCTAAAAATGGGTCTAACATAAGTAATAATATAATAAGTATGAATAAATATTACAAATAAATAAGTTATTATAAAGTTAATATGGTAACAATATCAAAATCATTTTCCAAAAAGCTCTACTCACAAAAGTTTACATATATGTCGAAAAGTTTTGTAATTTAAAAAACTGAAGATCGATTAAGCTCTAAATCTAAAATCACCATATAATAAAAATTGTTTTTTGAAGTAATTGACTCAGTCTGTCGGTCAGTGGAAGTTACTTAGCTTCAAAAGCTGAAATATGTATAGCTAGCTTATCCTATCTATAGGCTATACTTCGTATACGAAAGTGTATAAGATTTTACGTTTTATAGTCCATGCAAACAAAGCCTGTAGGCTTTAAGGCTATTTGTTTCTTAGAATTCATTTGATTCAAAATATTTACAATAAATAGGACTTATTTCAACCTGCCACTTAACATGTAAGGTTTCGAAAACAAGACGGAAAGAAGAGAACGCAGTGTTTTAACTGTCTGCCTTTTTTGCTATGCAGGTAAAAGAGTGAAGCTTCGCAATTAGTTAATTTTATTTAAATTTTAACAATATTTGTTTAAGTAGAGTGTATACAACACTAGAACGTTTTCCGGGAACAACATTTCTGTGCAAAATATGTACGTATGTATGTATGTATGTACATGTATCTTCTCAGAAGATGAAACCAGTTTTACGACGAGAACAATGTTTGAAAGACATTTAAATAATACTTTATATTCTTTTATGAGTTAAATTGGCAAAAAAATGCATACTAACATGCACTTACTTTATTATTTATAATATGTCTATATATAATATGTATATATACATATTATATATTACCACTAGATATTGTCTGGAAAACATTTTTTTGTTGTCACTTATATTTGTGTTTTGTAAAGAATATATAAACGCAATGGTTGTGGGTTCGATTTCCATAGGAGGAATTGTATACAACTGTACAACTCTATAGTAACAATCTCTCGGTCAGCTAAAACGCGTTATACTTGTAGAATTACAGTTCCGTGGGAAACAAATATCCCGAAAAGTCATCATTTAAAATGTAACAAGTATTTCGATCTTACAAATGTACTGACCAGAAGAAGTAGAAACGAGAGGTATAACAGCGAAATCTTTCTATAGTTTACTAAAAAATCTCGGCCTGTATAAAACTATCACAAATTCGTTTCTAGAACGCACTCACAAGGCGGCTTTGGAAGAATCATTTAAAACTTGGTTAGGTTAATGGGAAACCCTTTAAGCCTACACTTGGGTCGCAAGTCCCAAGTGTAGACTTAACTGCTTAGAATTCCTTACAACGCAATGGGCCCAGCCCAGCCCAATGCCGGGTGCCATGGTGAATCCATGAAGTGGTATGTAGTTTCTCTTCTCTCTCTTATTTTTTATATATTGACAAGTAAATAAAGATTAATATTAATAAATATGAAGCATAAAGGCCGTCGTGGCGCAGAGGCGCAACGTCTGCCTGTAACGTGACTAACGCGACGGTTTTTGGGTTCGATCCCCAGTCGGGGAAGATGGATTTTTCTATTTCCATTTTCTTCGCTCTGGCCACTAAGGCAAAGCGCGGCGTTGAGTTCCGCCACTCAACACGCAATATCTCGAAAACGGCGATCGGGGACGATGTAAGCAGGGACTAAGTAACGGAGTGTCTTAACACTAGGTTCGTATGGTTCCTGCAGTTCCCTCTGCCTACCCTGCCATGTGCGGGATAAAAGCGTGAAGCTAAAAAAAAAAAAAAAAAAAAGCATAAAGGCAATGTTAACATTAAAGTCAATCTTAAAACATTGTCGGAAAATCAACGCTTACGTCATATGCTTACATAATATTAAAAGCTGCATATAAAAGACTTCAACGGGATCAATCACCAAGGCCTTATAAGACCAGTTTTGTTTTTGAAAATATTTCCATTAATATTTTCAGTTATTTTTATATATAATTAAATAATTAATTTTTATTTGAAATATAATTTTCTGAGTTTAATTTTTTATAGCGGGTAGTTAAAAAGGATGCAATACTTAGCTTTTATATATCTGTAGCTCCTCATGTTCTTTTTATTTTTTTTAGCTTCACGCTTTATCCTATATATTGCAGGGGAGGCAAAGGGCTATAGGAACCTAGTGTTAAGACACTCCGTTGCTTAGTCCCTGCTTTCTCCGTCCCCGCTTTCCGCCTTTTTCGAGGCATTGCGTGTTGAGTTTTTTATTGTTTCTCTTAATTAATACATACACTTTACAAAGTACAAACAAATATATTATATATGTCGAGTACCATAAAAAATTTATTCTACAATCCCCAAAATCTTAAAGTATTGGTGATCAAAGATACCTTTTAACAAATTATTATGGTTTAGGTTCAACAAAGCTTAATAGAAATCCGTGTTTGAAAATCGGTTAAGAAATTATTGAATGAAGCCGTCATGACACAATGTATATCTCGACGTAAACGCGACGGTTTGTGAGTTCGATTCTCACTTGGGGAAGATGGATTTTTTCATTTCCGTTTCCTTCGCTCTAGCAACTAGGCAAAGCGCGGCGTTGAGTTCCGCCACTCAACATGCAGTACCTTAAAAAGGTGGAAGCAGCGAATGGGGTGTCCTAACACTAGGTTCATACTGTTCTTATGGTTCCCTCTACCTACTCTACTACGAGCGGTATAAAGCGTGAAGTTATAAACCAAAAGTTGTATAAAAAACAATACTAAAACGCCATCTAGTTATAAAGCTGTTAGAACAATTATTTTGAAATCATTTCAAGAGTTTACATAATTGTACAATAGATGGCGTAACTAGCACTTGCATAAAATAGAAACGCGAGTAATTGAATTATTTTATTTATTTAAAAATTAATGCTTAAAAATAGAAAGGGCTTCCTGTAGGGGGAGGGGGGTCTTGTGAATATCTAATAGTTTATTAGAATTAAAAATAAAAATAGTTTCTTCAATATTATGCGTTTTATTTGAAGATATATTGCTAATTCTGGCAGAGTCGATTTAGCTTCACGGTTTATCCCGCATATTGCAGGGTAGGCAGAGGGAACTGCAGGAACCATATGAACCTAGTGTTAAGACACTCCATTGCTTAGTTCCTGCTTTCTCTGTCCCCACTTTCCGCCTTTTTGAGACATTGCGTGTTGAGTGGCAGAACTCAACGCCGTGCTTTGCCTAGTTTCCAGAGCGAAGAAAATGGAAATAGAAAAATCCATTTTTCCCGAGTGGAAATTGAACCCTCAAATTGTCGTTTACAGGCTGACGCTTACGCCACTGCGCCACGACGGCCCTCTACATAGATAATTTACGTAACGTAATCTTTTCATATCTCTCGCTCTACTAGAGTTATTTGTTACAATGAAAAAGATATTTGACGAAAGTTATTATAATAGCAGGTGATTTATGAAAAAAATATTAGGCTATATTTTTGTCATTATTTTTATAACATACAACGTACTCTTATTCAATGTTATATATCTTAAATAATTTAAGGACCATCATGGCGCAGAGGAGTAAAAAAGAGGAGTCTGCCTGTAAACGCGACGGTTTGAGGGTTCGATTCCCACTCGGGGACGATCAAAGAAAGCAGGGACTAAGCAACGGAGTGTTTTAATACTAGGTTCATATGTACAGTTGCAGTTTCCTCTGCCTACCCTGCAATATGCGGGATAAAGCGTGAAGCTAAAAAATAAATAAATAAATAAGTTATAAACATTACAACAAATCCTCTTATCGATAAGTTAGTCTTCCTTATCACATTCTTTTGAGGTAATGTTTTTTGAATCAGTTATAGTGTCTATATCAGTGGCTCTCAAACACTGTTCCACGGTACTTTTGTGTGCCGCCAAATTTTGCAAATATATAATGATGTCAACATTGTTAAATTCTATCGAATATTTTTTTTATTATTACCTTGTAATTAACCCCTTAATAACCGTTTAAATATTATAAAAAAGCATGTATTAGCCTATTTCATATATTAAGACGATTTTTATAAATGTTTTATGCAATATTTTAGGAAGTATATAGTGTTTATTTTTTTTATATGCCGCCAAAGTTTAAAAATTGTTAAATATGTGCCATAACAAATGAAAGGTTGAAAATCACTGGTCTATATAATCAACTCTCGTAGACGTATTGACTGTAAACGCGATGGTTTTCGGTTCGATACCTGCTTAGTTAACTATTTTAAGTGATATTTTCACTTTTCTCTACGTTAAAAAAATAATAACTTCTTTTAATATTCCTTTAAGTTTCCACTTTACAAATAAACAAAGTTATAAAACAATAAAATAAATAAAATACTTATTAAAAATATATTGTTTTATTATGCAAAATTATAAAAGCATTAATTATTCTAAAATAAATAAATTCATTACAAACTACAAATATTCATAGTTCAGACCACATAGTCTTGAATCCTAATTTAGGATTTTTTCAAAAAAAATAATGTTACTTTAAAAAAAATATACACAAAATTAAAAAAAAAACTTTACTTATTAATTAAATAATATATAGCACCTATTTACATACAGTTATTTTAATATATAAATACAAATTATAAAAAAAAACTTTATTTATAAATATATATGAAATGCTGCATATAGGAGGGTAGGTTGAGAAAACCTAATGTCAAGACACTATGTCTTTTGTAACGGAGTTCAACGCCGCACTTTAGTATATAAGATATAGAAAATGAAAATAATTAATTATTTATGGGGTATTATGGGAAAACTAGGCAGTGTTAATAATATTTATAAGAATCATAATCTTAAATTTATCACAGAAGGTATGCATATATAAAAATATCTAAAGAAAAACATATAAAATTTGAAGGTAGCACATTTTTTATAGTATTCTTTAACCTTAGAGTGGATTAACATTTTCAAAATTAAAAAAAAAGTAGACAAAAATAACCAAATAGTCAAATATAGTCAATAAATATATTTATATATTATATACATATATATTATTTTTATCTATAGAGTAAAAATAATGATTTCTTTTAAAATTATTTCAATATAATGGAAGAGACTAAATTATAAACTTATTATAGTTGGTATTTAAAAATTGACTAACAATTAAAACATTTGAGAAAGATCAATTTTTAAATCAATTCAATTAATTGAAATACTGTCTTCAATTATAGTAAAAACTCGATCATCCGGATTATCTAAACTACAATTCAATTAAATTATGGTACTATACAAGTTGTATTTGTGAAAAAGTTTCTTATGTCAAATGAAAATTACCAAATTTCTAAATAATAATTGATTTTCGTTAATATATACTAGTTGTTTTAATAAATGTATATTACTAACAACTAAAATGAGTCCGGTTAATCGAGTTTCTACTGCAATAATACAATACTACACTATACATTATCTAAATATTAAATAGAGTTAAATTAAAGATTCATTTGTACCCCAATTAAAAAAGTAAAAAAAAGCAACAACTATTTTATCATTCTAGGGTACAAACATCTCTAATCATTAATTTACTAACAACATTTTCTTAACAATGACCACTTGAACCCTCGCTAAAAATTTTGGGGTACAACTGGTCCTACATGAAAGTCTACGTACTAACCAACTTATCGATCCAGGGTACAAATTTCTGAATGTTCGTATAGACCCCGGGTAAATGTTCTCTACCACATCCAATGCCCCAGGACACGAGACCTATGAGGGTACTTCCTCCCTTCGTACTTCATTGTCAAGGGACCCCCTGAGTCCCCTTGGCAGGAATCTCTGCCACCCTGCAAATTATTTTTTATATTTATTTGTTTATTCTTTATTGTATATAAATACAAAATTAAATGTACAGGCGAGGTTAATACTTAAGAGCATTTTCTACCAGCCAACCCGGTTATGTGGGAAATAAATGTGGAGGTGTACAAAACCTAAATACAACCAAATTAAAAAAAATAAATAAAAATAAAACATTTTCACAGGCATACGAGTGTAAAACTAAATAGAGAACGCATGTGTATAAAATATAAAGAGGATTAATGAATTGAAGTTAAGTTGTTCATGTGAACCCTGTGTTAAAATAGCCGAACATATAAAAGACTAAATGTTAAACACTGAAATTGTTTTCAAACTTAAATAAAAATTGTTAAGTATTGAAATTCTTTGTTTTGGTGTCTTCACGTTTTATCCCGCACATGGCAGGGTTAGCAGAGGCAAGAACCATAGGACCGTAGTGTTAAGAAATTCCGTTGCTTAGTCTCTTATTTCCGCCTTTTTCGAAACATTGTTTGTTGAGTGTCGGAACTCAACGTCACCCTTTACCTAGTTTCCAGAGTGAAGAAAATGAAAGTAGAAAAATCCATCTACTCCCCACGGGAATCGAACCTACATACCGTTGTGTTTACAGACAGACGCTACACCTCTGCGGTACGACGATGAAATTGTTTTAATTTTTAATTTTCAACGGAGAGTTGAGTTTTATCAATCGGTCTTAATTATATTTCCACTTTTTGTTTTCATCTATCCACTCTGTTTTCGATTATTATCTCTTCCTACAACACTATGGACCCGACAAGCTATGGAGTGCATAGTAGTTATTTTTTTTAGCTTCACGCTTAATCCCGCACATGGCAGAGTAGGCAGAGGGAAATGCAGGAACCATAGGAACCTAGTGTTGAGACACTCCATTACTTAGTCCCTGCTTTCACCATCCCCGCTTTTTTTTTCGAGTTGAGTGGCGTAACTCAACGCCGCGCTTTGCTTAGTTGCCAGAGCGAAGAAAATAAAAATAGACAAATCCATCTTTCCGAATCGGACCAAGAAACCGTCGTTTGGGAATCGAACCAAGAAACCGTCGAGTTACAGGCAGACGCTGCTCCTCTTCCTACAATACGATGGACCCGGCAATCTATGGAATGCTAAGTAGTTTTTTTTAATTAAAAAAAAAACATCTCCAAACTAACCTCTTTATATCCAGCACATAAGAACACATCGTGTATAGTCTCCCGTCTTCCAGCCGCTCTGAACCAACGTTGGCAGCGCTCGTTTGGTATTACTTCTACTTCTACTTCCTGTTAGACAAAAAAATAATTTATACATGGTGTATCTGACATGGCGGCCGTTATCAAAACTACTTATAGGGGAACATATTTTAAGGCTATATACAAAAAACTAATTCACAATTATCAATAGTTTAGGCACAGGATTGTTTTGCCCATTTCACGATATTTATACGTGCTGTGTAATAAGTACTACAAAAATACTATCAAACGCTGTCAATCTGTCACCTTTCATTCAAAAAATTAACCTAATGAGAAGGATATATCTCTGTCCCGCTCTGACAGTACAGTGTACGCTCTCGTCATACTTGACAAATGGCGTTTTATTTTGGAACAATAATTTAAGTATCTATTATGTTTGAAAAAAATATTTTTTTATTTTTGAACATTTTACTTGTTTTATAATTTTACCAAGTTTATAAAGGCTAGTTAATACTATGCTTTAAATAAAGGTCGCGGTAACATTCACACCCTGTATATATTCAAATTCAAATATAAATAATTTTATTCAAAATAAGAATACATGATTAATTTTTAGCACCTTAAAAACATTATTACTAGTTCGCTAAAGTTAATGCCTCAGACCTGAGAAGAACCGGCGCAAGAAACTCAGCGGGACTATTTTTTTTTTAAATGGTCATATAATTTCACATTGATTCATTTTTGATAATGACACATTGGAAACAGACTGGAACGAGCATTTTATTTCTAAGGTGAGTTTTCATTAAAAAAATCATTAATCAGTGATAAAGAACGCATGGCTCAGTGGTAAGAGCGCTTGCATGGATCGTAAGAGGGCGCAAGTTCGAGTCCCAGTGCATTCAAATTTTTATATGTTTTTTTTTTTTAAGTATTTTTTTTATCCTCAGTGTGGATTAACTCTTTAAAGATTATAGAAATAATTATTACAGAACAATTAAATACCTGTAAAACAGAAGGCACTGTGCTCTGTCCGTGCCTCGTTCTCCCCCAACCAGCGACGGTCGCCATTTTACCTGACAACTTCATTTGCTTTTGTGGAAGACATACCTGTAATTGAAAAATATGTTTTAAATTAAAGTTAATTATGAGGTCATCATAGTTTAAGTTTCCAACTGCGAACAAAATCAATGAGGACCGTTGTGGCGCAGAGGCGCAACGTCTACCTGAAACGCGACTAACGCGACAGTTTCTGGGTTCGATCCCCAGTCGGGGAAGATGGATTTTTCTATTTCCATTTTCTTTGCTCTGGCAACTAAGGCAAAGCGCGGCGTTGAGTTCCGCCACTCAACACGCAATGCCTCGAAAACGGCGGAAAGCGGGGACGGAGTAAGCAGGGACTAAATAACGGAGTGTCTTAACACTAGCTTTCCACGCCAAGTTCTCTTTGTTTTTAATACTATATACGGGATTGAGCGTGAAGAATTTTAAATTTTTAATGTTTAAAAAGTTCTTATAATTTCATGAATTAATAATAAATTATAATTATATATGATATCAATTATTTTTGTAATTTTTCGTCTTTTTTCAAATTTTTATATATAAATTGAAAAACACAGCGATAAAAAAGAAATTTATCTTCAAAATTAGGCAAAGGCTTATCCTTTTCATATACCAAATTTTCATAGAGATCAAATAAAAACACCTCAAGTACTAACACTGCTTGTGCATATTTAAAGATATAAGAACAACTTAAGTACACGTAGTTTTTTTCATTGTAACCTCAAAAAATAACTTACCGGCAATATATGCTGTTTAAAGACAACACTATGGTCCAGTTGAACTAAAGCGACATCGTTCCTAAAGTCCGAAGGCTCATAAGACGGATGGACCTCTTTCCTTTGGACCGAAAATTCCTCGTGAGAATATCTTTCTCCAGCATCTCTTACATCCCATTCGCCGAGACGCACGCGTAGTTGAGAGTTTGGCGTACTGGAATATGTACATATAAAATGTAAGTATGAAATGACATTGTATGTACTTTAAAAAATAAAATAAAAAAATAAAAAAAAAGTATGTCATACACAGACAGACAGACTAACATTATTGAGGAATTTGTTTTTCTATATTACAATTTGCAAAATATGAGTGTATGTGTGTGTGGGAGTGTGTGTGTGTGCGTGTAGGTGTGTATGTATCTGTGTGTGTGTGTGTGTGTGTGTGTGAGTGCTTGTTTTTGTACGTGTGCACGCCCGCGCGTGTGTGTGTGTATGTATCTGTGTGTGAGTGTGTAGGCGAGTATAAACTTAATAAGTCATACTATAAAAATTAAAGAATATTTAAATGCATATAAGCCCTTAGTTGAAATGGCAATACATGCTAGCAACAACATTTAAAAAGAAAACAAATTTCGTCAAATATTTACTTCACCTAATGCTGCCAAACTAACATTGCTTAGTAAAATAATAATAAAATAATATTAATAATTATAAAAACTAAGTGATAAAATCAACAATTCTTTAAAAAGTTGGATATTATTTCAAATTTTAAAACAAATACTTACGTCGCAACACAATGGGCGGCGGTAATGACCCATCTGTCGGATATAAGAGCACCTCCACAAGCAAGTTTCTTACTCAAGAACCCTGACTTTATAAGTGCAGCTTGCCACGGATGGGAACCGAACCCGGTAGAATGTCCACCGACGATACGGTTTGACCGAGTGAAGTGTTCTCCACAACCTGAAGTGAAGAAGAATAAAAAAAACTATCAATAAAAGTTGATGAAAAAGAAGATTTTTTACGTTTTCGAGTCCGAGATTTTAACGATTTTTTTATGTAAATAAAAGAATTTAAACTGATTTTTTACGTATATTATCATATTTTTCAAAGACCTGACACTTAGAAAATTTTACAATGGTCTTTGATAATATACGCGGACAATTTGCTTAAATTGTTTTATTTAAAAGGAAGATATTTTTTAGATTTAAAGGGTAATAAGAAATATCTAATAAATGTAAGAGTTGATTTTTTTGGTTTCTTTTTAAGTCTAAATACCTTGTATAAATACACAAGCGTTCTAACTACTGTGCTATACTTAAAATAACATTGCAACAATCCCAAGCAAATCTAGATTTATATTTAACTACGATAACACCAAAGTACTAAATTTATTAACCTGTGTCAATACAGAAATATGTTATGAATCGTGTAGATCATAAAAAACGCTAAAAAAATTGTTAAAAATATATTAAAAACACTCTATTAAAAACACTATTTTCCGATTTCCGGGTGAATTAGACACTGTGTGTTGCAAGTACTAAATTTTTCTTGTTTTCCAAAAATATTTAAGTCAAGTAAGGGACTTCAAAAAGTAGTTCAACATACATTATGTATCTATTTTTTATAAATATAATATATTTAATTTCAGTAATTTCTCTGTTAAAAATGGGGTTCTCCTGAAATGGTCCTATCCACTATGTTAGTATTTGATGATGATTTTCCAGAACAATCGATGGAAACCTTCATATTGTATAGGTGTTTTATAAAACCTCTTGTAAAAAACATTTATTTTCTTCTTGAAGTCATCATCGATGTTTTAAGTATAACTCTTTATTATTATATTAAGTATAACTCTTTATTAATAATGACAGAAAACCTTCATACATTATAAGGACGGATAAAAGTTTAATTGCGTACTATTGAATTGGATAATATTTCTTATTTCCAAATGATTACTAGCCCGTATTAACCTGTGTAATAAATATTATAAAACAGTGCAGTTTTTATATATACATATAGGTGTTTAATATTTAATATCTATTATTTTTGTAGGTAATACAAATTTCTACAAAAGCTTTATAGCAACAATACCAATAAACACAACAAGCCTTCTATTTTAACTTTTTTGCTTAAAATCTACTAAATATATATAGCACTAAAATATTACTACGACTACCTACAATGTACACCTTAAACTAAAATAAAATAACTCATAAAAACATCGACTACAACAATGGTATATTACCATAATATAGTCATGTCATGTCATGTCATGTTATGTCGTGTCGTGTCGTGTCATGTCATGTCATGCCATGTCATATCATGTCATGTCACGTCATGTCACGTCATGTCATGTCATATCATGATTTGCCATGCCATGATACGTGCCACGTGAAAATTTAGAATATTGGTACAATAATATAATACAGTAATGTTATGTCATGCCATTATATGTCATGCCATGACACGACAAATGACGTGAAAGCTTAGAATATTGTGCCGAGATTATCAACAAGCTTTTAAATCATAATGCTTTGTCAATTTTGTGATAAAATCTACAAAAGCGTGCAACAGAGGTGCGTGATGATTATGAAAACGCCGTGCAGTTAAGAAGCGGGAAGAAAAAAAAATGTGAAAACTCAAGAGCTTTTCTATATGTTATATGGTATGAAGCATTACTAATTTTATAAATATTTCTAAAAAACTTCAAGTTATCTTTATTCTAGTTTCGGATGTTCCTTAGACAAAGTTTTCCATGTATTTTATTTTAATCTGTTGTATAGAAAGCTTTAAAAATGTACACAACACATAATTATATTACAAAAATAGAAAAAGATAGCGTATACAGCAAAAGCCCTCGAGTTTCCTTAAAACGAATACAAAAATTCCATTCACAATCTAACCAGCTCTTATAAAACAATCTCACCGGGGTAGCTAGGCCTTGGTGGCTTATGACCATTTGTGTGTATCGGCACATAATCATCATCACCGTCCGGTTTCAAGCCTATATCCGGGTAGAACTCCGGCAATTGTGTTGTACTTTCGTGATACGACGGTTTAACATAGTAATAGTGGTTTTGATCGTAGTTTTGTACACTCCAATCCGGTTTCGGCCGGTTTGAACCGGTTTGATCCGGTTCCGGTCGGTCTGGAACCGGTTTTGGGCGGTTGTGGTGCGGGTTCACGTGGTTTGTGTCCGTGTAAATGATGATTGGGTCCTCGAACTGTGGGTTTGTTTGGTATTCGAACGTTTCGTGTGGGAATGTGCCGATGATTTGTATATAGTCACCTGTTGTGAAATATTTTTTTTACTATGTTACGATTATACTGTGACTAGCTAACTTAGGTATATTATTTATAAAATAACTACAAAATATATACACATATCTATATGCAAAAATATTATTAAAGCCATAAAAAAGATGTCATAACCATACAAAAGCTGCCTTGGCTCAGTATTTCTATATATAATATATACTAATATGACTATTTTATTTAAAAAAAATACTATCAAATCTTCATTAAATACATCTTAGTACTAAAAATCATTATTTATAACTATGCATATTAAGCTATATATCGCATAGAAGCCGAAAATGATAAGCAAAATGTACGTAATAAGCTTGATATTATTCAATAAAAATATTAACTAACGTAATGAATTACACAATGGTAACTTCCTTTGTTATACAATTTAGTTTATTTTATTTCCTTAATGAGTTATGATTTAAGACGATTATACAATAGGTTATACAGTAATAACATTATTACAAAAGTGATTGCTTGTAATGGTCATGGGTTCAAATCTCAGGTTCCAATTTAAAAAAAAAAAACAAAAAATTATACATTAGAAGCAATTTATGGATGTTAAAAATCCATATATAATTATTAAAGATTTATAGTCTCCATATATCTCGTTTTAAGCTATTTTTTATATATTTAATATCTTTTACACACTGTTTAGACAAATTAACAAAGTAAAAGACACAACGATAGAGTTTTCTTTGTCGAAGTTGCAGTTATATAATTCTGAACCGAACTGAACTTAATTGAATTGAATTTGACTCAATTGAACTGAATTGAATTGAACTAAATTGAATCATTTAGTTAATAACAAATTTTGTATACAAAAATTCCCTAAAAAACCCAAACCCATGGTACTCTACAATATATAAGCTATTGTTACTACATAATAACCTTATAATGCCATACAATTATATAGATTAGGGGCACTTTCGAATTATTTGTACCGGATAGAGAATTACTTTTTAAATCACTTAGAGCTATTGTGTTAACGCTTGACTAGGCGCGATGCCTCGACTTTCACTGGTTTTCTCACAAATATAACGGCCGAGACCATATAATTAGGTAATTTTATAGTTTTATTTCCGTTATTTGGTTTGATTTTATAATACACGGATTATTATGAGCACGCAACACTGAGTCAGATTGGATTCGATGCTATTTAAAAAGGAACACTTTCTTCGACAAAGAATTTTAATTGGTTTTTCAATATATGTATATCAACAATCAACAAACAACAACAACAATTATCAACTTTAGGTTTCAGGATTTAGAGGAAAACTGTTTCCACTTAAATTTCTCAGGAATTTGTGTGATAAGTAGCGAATCTTAACGCCGCAATTGATCTTTTATTTTTATTAGCTTCACGCTTTGTCCCGCATATTGCAGGGTAGGCAGAGGGAACTGCAGGAACCATATGAACCTAGTGTTAAAACACTCCGTTGCTTGATCCCTGTTTTCTCAGTCCCCACTTTCCGTCTTTGAAATGAAATTTCATTACCTCAAAAGAGAATTGAACCCAAAACTATCTCGTATACAAGTAAGAGTCTTGTAATATCATTATGACTTCTTTCTTACTGACATTATATAATTCTCGTAATAACCACTAAAAAGAAATTATATCACTTAAAAAAAAACTTTAATAATACTGCAAAACAGCATTTACAATATTAAAACCCGGTTGCAAAATTACGCAAATATTATAGTATCGGGGTCGTTGCGTAACGACAAATACAATCGTTTCTATAGCCGAGAAAGTAAACATAATAAATAACACATTACGAAATTCTCTGTGAAGAGAATGAAACGTAAAAAAAAATGTACATCCGGTAACAATTGGTCTACTAATTAGTTTGTTAACAATCAGCGCGTAAATTTTGAGAATATAAAAACCGGATGTGCTTAAAGGCGTTTAAAAATTTGACTTCCGGTCTATTTCTTGGTCTTGATTAAAAAATATAAATAAAATTTTACGATAGGCTTCCGTAATCATTTAGTTCAGTAATTAATTACTTGATGAGTTCGACTTCATAATGGGATATAAAATTTACTATATTCTATGTTTACAGAGTAGTACTCTGTAAACATAGAGTATAGTGTCTATTTACTCCGTTTGCGAATTCTAGACGTCGCTTAGTTGTGGATCTCTACGCCGTTCTTTGCTTTACCATTGTGGGTAATTGAAAATATGTTTACGAGTGGGGATCAAATTTTGAACCATTGTGTAAACAGTCAAGCACTCTGCCATTTTAGCTTCACGCTTTATCACGAAAATAGCAGGCTAAGAAGAGGGAACGCAGGAACCGTGAGAACCTGATATTAAGACGTTCCGTTCCTCGCTTTTCGTCTTTTTGAATTATTGCATATTGAGCGTTGGAACTCAACGCCGCGCTTTGCCTAGTTGACAGAATGCATAAATGAAAATGAAAAATTCGTCTTCCTCGAGTGAGAATCGAACCCGTCCCGAACCGTCAAGCTTATAGGTAGCCGCCTATAAAACTAAAGCCTCTGCGCCACGACGGTTGCCAAAACTCCCGTTTTCTTCATGTCAAGAGAGAGCCTATTGTAGTCATTCATTATATTGTTTCATAATTTTTACAAGCACATACATACATACATTTATATTTATATGTATGTATGTGTGAATTTGGCAAATCTTTTGTTTGAGCGAAAACCGAATTGGGGTCAGTTTCGAAATTTTTCGCTAAAGAAATAAAATTCCAGATGTATGTAGAAATTGGCCTGAGTCAAGTTTCTTTTTCTATAGAATTTTTAGTTAGAAACAAATGACGTATAGCTTGGATAAGGTTTTGAAAGTAAATAAATATTTTTTTTTTAAATAATAAATTTTAGGCGGAAAGTGGGGATGGAGAAAGCAGGAACTAAGCAACGCAGTGTCTTAACACTAGGTTCATATGGATCCTGCAGTACCCTCTGCCTATGGATAAAGCGTAAAGCTATAAAAAAATAATAAAAAAAAGAAAAAAAAGAAAAAAAAAATTTCTTACTTATTTTGAAACTAGATATAGGCTATAAGTTTATTAGTAAATAAAAAATATTTCTAAACAAACAAAACGAATCAAACCACAGAAATATTATAGGCTATTTTTATAATATTTAATATAATAAAAATAATGATTATAGCTCGTAGCTGTAGGCACCCAGAAATTAAATTTCCATACACTATATAGAGTAAATCTCGGTTTTTTTTCCATAAGAATTTCCGGAAATCCTCTCACAATAATTCTTTACACTACCCAAGGAGCCTACACACCAAATTTACTACAACTTGGTTGGTTAATTACATGTGACGTTAACACAATGTGCTATTAGTTTGGTTAATAAACAAAAAAGATAACAAAAAAAAATAAAAAAATTTACTCAAATGTACGAAAAAAACCCTAAAGAAGCTATTCTACTAATAAATACCTTCAACTCTTTATTCTATCAAAAAACTTGTCATCACAAATTTGAACCTAATAACTTCAGATAAAAATGACTAAAGCAGCTACTTACTTGCATTATGAACAACAGGGGCTATCTCGCTAGGTCGTTCTGTCGTATCCTGTTTAATACAGCACGCCCATATCATACCCCCTGAGCAGAGGTCTAGGGGTTTCCCACCCCCAATAGCACAGGTTATGCTCAACCCACAGGAATATCTAGCGCCTCTGTAGCGACAGGATTGTGGTATCACTGGAAGAGAATGGATATATTTTAGTAAAAATATTTATTTTGCGAGAAAATTAAATAATTAATTTCTTCAAGTGTGCGAACACTCAGCAGTCCAGTTAACTCGGTCCTTTAGTACATATGTGTATAAATCATTTTAAATCAAGATGGCCTCAAATTAAAATTTACTCAAATTCCTTTTAATTTAGCTTAAAAAACTTAGTAAAGTTTAAGCTTAAAAAGTAAAATGTCGATTTTAATACTACTTTATTATATACTTAAAGCATTTTTTTTAACATCTTTCCATACTTCATATTGTGTGTGTACTGTCTTAAATATTACTAACAAATGAGCTATTAACAGCTCCAAATATAATTCAAAAATTAATAATTCAAAATTCAATTACGGAGCTTAACACCGCTTTTTCTCTAATAATTAATTAATGAATTATTTCCCTTCATTAGATTAGAACTCAAGACACACACCTAAGACGTTTATCAACCAAACTCTAATGGAATTCAAAACTAACTATTTTTTTCTTTGTGTTTACCCATTCAAATGTCAGTTTCCACCATTGAACTGAACTTTACCAAGTTCTTTTAATATTTAATATTCAAGAAACTTTACTTGAATCTTTTTTAATCTACTCATTAATAGAAAAATACATCAATTTGACTGAATCTTACAGATAATACAAATTTAGCTTCCCGAGTAGACAAAATTGCATGCATAGAGTATAAAAAAATGTATACATTGCAACATGCAAGGCTGTATACAAAGAGATCATAGCCACTAAATCAATTATGCCAATAAAAAAGAATGGTAAACTTCGCGTGTTTATAAACAAACGTGAACGAGAGTAAAAGTAATGAAGTGAAATTGATCGATCGAGGCCATTAACCGGCCATTGATAGATTACGTTACATAACTTGACATATAGTATATAATATATGTATAGCAGTCTTATTATATAGTATATGTTATATAGTATATAACATGTCTTAGTATTATGGTCGTGGGATCGATTCCCACTCGGGTAAGATGGATTTTTCTATTTCCATTTTCTTTGGTCTGGAAACTCAACAACAAGGCAATGCTTCGAAAAAGTCGGAAAGCAGAGACAGAGAAAGCAGGGACGAAGCAACGAATTGTCTTAACACTAGATTCCTATGGTTCCTGCAGTTCCCTCTGCCTGCCCTGCAATGTGCGAGATAAAGCGTGAAGACATATTATATTTATTTATTATGGTTCACGCTTCCCGTATAAACAGCGGTATAAACGTGAAGTGTTACAAAGTTTCAGGACATTGCCTGTTGAGTGACGGAACTTAACGCCGCCATTATTTCGCGAGTAACGACATTGAAATAACTCATTCAACTGGGAATAGAATTCGCAACTGTTATCTCTACTTAACTGTACTTTTTTTTATTTATTAGTTTAAGTGTCTTGCATTAATTTATTACAAATTGTATCTTATAGCTTTAAGCTATATTGGCAGTTTTTTCAAGAAACCAGAACAAATTATAGTAAAATTAGTACATTATATAAATAAAAAATATTTTAATGGCACAAAAAATTCTAATTCTAAAAGTGGGGACGGAGAAAGCAGGGACTAAGCAACGGAGTGTCTTAACACTAGGTTCCCACAGTCCCCGCAGTTCCCTCTGCCTACCCTGCCATGTGCGGGATAAAGCGTGAAGCTAAAAAATAAAATCTATATAAAACGTCCAAAGTAAATTATAATTTAAATTATTACTCCAAGTGTCCATTCATATTATATAAACGCTAATGTTAGAAGGCAAATAATAGATTTAACTTAATTCAGGAAGTAATTTAGTCCGCTAATGGACTTTCACGAAATACACACCATTAGAAATAGAAAGCATGGTGTGACTTTTGATTTGTACTTTCAAAAACTTAATCGTCATATAATTTATTATTTATATGAGGAAAATATAGTTTTTAGGGATTTTAATGAACCAACAGCTTAGAATTCGAAGACTGTTAACGAGACGGTATGTGGGTTCGATTCCCACTCGGGGATGATGGATTCTTTCATTTCCAATTTCTTCGCTTTGGCAGTGCACAGCGTTGAGTTCCGTAACTCAGCATGCTCGAAAACGCGGAAAGCGGGAAACGGAGTGTCTTAATACTAGTTTCCTATATTTATTGCAGTTCCCTTTGCCTCCATGTTATGAGCAGGATAAAGCGCAAAAATAATAAAAAAATAAAGAACATTGTGAGCCTAGTATTAAGACACTCCGTTTACAAACAGTGAAAATTTTTCCATATATAAAAATATATCTATATCTAATGTAAAGATACTATATGTTTACATGTAAGTAAGTAACAGATCATTCATCTCTTGCATGACAACAAATTCATATCTGAAACTAATAAGCATATACAGTCCATTACACTGTATATATCAGTAACAATGAATATTGTCTAATCTAACAAAGCGATCAATAATGTAATATAACGTTTTTTTATATATACATATATTAACATATATATGTATGTATTTATGTATGTTTATGCGACAATATTACATTTTATTATTAAATGACTTCGTTTAGGCTTTACTGAGACATTCCTGCACGTTTGAGAAGACGTTTAAGTGAAATAAGAACACATATTAGTATTCCATAGATTCACTTTTTTTATTTTATATTATAAGATGGCAAACGAGCAGAAGGGCCACCTGATGTTAAGTGGACACCCTCGCCCATAGACATCCACAATCTGAGAGGATGCAGATGCGTTGCTAACTAAATTCATTCACTCAGACCAACTCCCCTTAATGGGCTTCCTGAACTCCTACTCACCTGATGAAACACAGCAGCATTAATATGCTGCTGTTTCAATACGGTATTTTGTGAGTTAAGGTAATTACCGGTTTGAGCCTGGCTCTTTCGAGCTACTATCTTGCACCTACTACTAACTAATGTATCAAGAGCAACTAGGCCAATGCTTGGGGCCTGGAGCTACAAGGCTTGGTGCAGCCCACACTGCATTATTAATATAGGTAAGCGAAATTGAATCTCATACCCCCAAAGCTCATGACTATTGGTTGCAACGCCATCCACACCAGCGGCTTTTGATGACTTTCATGATACTCGGTATATCCAATAGAATAGCTGCTGACGGCGTAGCTTTATTTTTATGTATTGGTCAGTTAAATGTACCTTTATATTTCTTTATAAAAAGTTTCTAAGTTTGAAGGAAAATGTATGAGATGTTAATCTTGAAGTTGTTTCTATTATGACGGCAAAATGTAGAAGTTTCATAGCTTACATAAGCATTAGCGCCAAGTTTTAAACCGCACATAACAGAGGTAATCTTATGTCAAGACCTATCCGAATCAATAATCTGTTCAAATGGGTGACATTGTGATTTAAGAGGTGTAACTAAAAAATATAATTTACAAAGTCGATTTTTTATCGAGCATATTCGTTGAAAACCATCGTGGTGCAAAAGCATAGTGTCTGCCAGTAGACCCGGCGGTTTATGAATTCGATTCCCATGAAGGGAGGATAAATTATTTTTATTTTCTTTATTCTGGTAACAAGCAGCCGGCGTTGTGTTTCGCCATTATACAAACAAGTGGTTGAATGGAATCTTTTAACACTTCCTACTATGGATATAAAAGTTATGAAACGTTGTCGGATTTACATAAATATATATTTAAATTTTCATATTCCATCACATATCATAGTAACAAAAGATAGAAATAATAGAAACGCAATTGCACAAGAAATTAATAAGACCAGCTGAATTATAATTCTAAACACATTCTAAGCCACATTTCCCAGCATCGCCATTGTAAGGCCTTACAAGGCCGAGGTTATATAATATTAAAAACACGTTACATTGCAGTAACGGTAGCGTTATTAATATATAAACGACTCACTTTCTAATTGTATAATTTATTAGATATTTTTTTAGTTTCATGCTTTATCCCGCATGTAGCAGGATAGGCAGAGAGAACCTAAAAAAGACACTATTTTCTCCGTTCACCCTTCATATTGGAATGGCAGCGTGTCCATTTACGGAACTTAACGCTGCACTTTAATAAATAGAGCAGCACAATGACATTAATAGGCACAGAATCAAAATCGTAGCATTTAGGTTAAATCACATTGTCAGAATAACAGAATAAAATATTATATTAAATAATTGTAAGTCATATAAGAAATTATATAAAAATATGAATTAAATCAAATATACTAAAACTTATTATATTTTTTATTAATATAGATGTTTATATAATCTGTACTTACTTTTCCCTAATAAATCCATAATGGAGTCATCTTGCGATGCACTGCTGTGTTGATGCCCTTTTTTTCTACCAAATGCATCCAATAGCAAAATCTCCTTCTCTTGTCCGCTCACCGGCCTCCTTCTATCCGATATTTCTTCACTAATATCCAAATTATCTTGTAATGTCAACACATCGTTATCGTTTTCTGAACATATTACAATGTCGATTGTCATAAATAAAACGAAAATTAATAATCTTCTTCGTATTTTGAAGTTTTGTTTTCCCGCCATTTTGCCGTTTGTCACTGTCATTTGTCAACACTCTTTTTGGCACATGATAGATAAAATTAGATCACTTTTTATTTGCTTTCACTTTTTTTTAGTTTAACACGAGAAGAAAATAGTATTATTTACACTGTATTTAAAACACTTTTAAAATATATTTTCGTTCAATTGTATAAATTATTTGTTGAGAACCAAAGCATCTTTTCCCTTCTCTACGAAAATCTTCTTCTAATTCTTAAATGACAAAATTATTTTTAATTCGAATAAAAATATTACATTTTTATTTTTATACAAAAAATATATACTTTGGTATATAATATTATCGTTAATTATATTAATTTATTAATATTTTATTTTTTTCTCTAGATTTACTACATATTTTATATAATCTGTACAAGACGTCTGTACGCGGGAAGTCAGAATTCGGAAGTAAATGTTACGCGCGAGAGTCACGAGTTTTTCACTTTCGTTGGATTACATTTTCACTAAGTTACGTGTTTAAGACAAACATCTATTTATTTAACTGCATTGTTATGTGAACCGAATACAGATGATATATACATATATGTAAGGATAAAGATTAAATAAGGATATATTTTTTTAAGAAGATATTCATTCATATAAAAATGCTTCTAATAGAAACATTTTTTAAATGAAAAATCATAACTAATAGTAAGTACTTTTCTTTTTACTTTATGAAACTTAAACAGCTATTTGTCAGTTTTACCATTATATTTCAAATATTATTGAACTCAATATTTTTCATATTCATTTATAAAATTTTACAACGATATATGTATATTACGTAATTAGAAAAAATAATATAAGAAATGTATATAATTATTACTATTTAATTACAAGACATAGCTGTAATATAACTAGTTTATATTTATTTTATTTCCTTGAAACACAAGTATAAGTTTTCTAATTAAACGAGTCGTACTCGTCCGGTCGTGTTGACATTAGGTCGTTGGAATTATGTTGATTTGCAATACCTTCAATCTGTCTTGAAATTTAGTTTTATATATTTTTGAACTGTCAATGTCATTTTTTTATGATATTGTTGAAATTATATATATACATATATTACTAATGATTTAGCTGTCGAGATGCATTTTATTAATAGCTAACTCCGTCTTTGAAGTCGGTTTATAATAAGTTAGTGTAGCTATTCTAAATTGTTAATGTGTACTTATAACATTGTGATGTTGAGTTCCGCAGTACACGCGATTACTTTAAAATTGACAGCAGTAGGTAAGTAGAGTGAATCAGTTCTGTGTCAGCACCTAGTTATATGCGTGATATAGATTATTTTTTTATTTCTATGCACATGATTTTTCACTACCTAGTATATCTTTATATCCATACTACGTTTTGTATTTTTAACATATTGAGACACTTTTTTTCCGCTTACCACAATTTCAGTAACTGCATATACATATAACATGTTAGTAATTTTATGATAACAATAAAAACAGTCTAAACATAAATTTTTCATAAAACATGCGACAAGCTTCACGCTTTATCCCGCACATGGCAGCGTAGGCAGAGGGAACTGCAAGGACCGTGGAAACCTAGTGTTAAGACACTCCGTTGCTTAGTCCCTGCTTTCTCCGTCCCCGCTTTCCGCCGTTTTCGAGGCATTGCGTGTTGAGTGGCAGAACTCAACGCCGCGCTTTGCCTAATTTACCAGAGCGAAGAAAATGGAAATAGAAAAATCTATCTTCCCCGACTGGGGATCGAATCCAGAAACCGTCGCGTTACAGGCAGACGTTACGCCTCTGCGCCACGACGGTCTTCACACGACACGACAATTATATAACATATTACTTTTTTTATTACATGTTTATAATAAAAAAAAAACACGAAAAAAGGGTAACAAAATTATAATTCATGATAAGTATCAAGACTACGCTCACACTATAACCAGCCTCTACTTTCGCTTTAGCTTTCCAAAACACTTTGACCGAATGTAAAACGATTTAAATCACATCATAATATGCATAGTAAAATCAACCCTATATTTAACTCTTAAAGTATAATTTTCATTATTTCAAATGATGATATATTAACAAGTTGCTTAGGAATGTTGTGAAATTAAACTTAATTTATATAGATTTAGAATTTAAATTGGCTTGAAGGTTATCTGAGAAATGCTTTCTTTAAGGTACAACAACTAGCAGGTGGACATACTATATAGGTAAGATTTTAAGTAACTATGTAACGAAAGACAGATAAACTATATTTTCTTTATATATAGTACATGCTCTAGCCTGCATATGGCAAGATATACAGATGGAACTACTCGCGATGGTTTCTGGGTTCGATTCCCAGTCGGGGAAGATAGATTTTTCTATTTCCATTTTCTTCGCTCTGGTAACTAGGCAAAGCGCGGCGTTGTGGAACGGAGAAAGGAGGGACTAAGCAACGGAGTGTCTTAACGCTAGATTACCATGGTTCCTGCAGTTCCCTCTGCCTACCCTGCCATGTGCGGGATAAAGCGTGAAGCTAAGAAAAAAAACTATGTTCAAATTATTTTTTAGACATTACGTTTTAGTAGCGGTACTAAACGCCGCGTTATTTCTTGACCGTTTATTTCCCATAATAAATGATCATTAGTAAAATAACGTTATTTACTTCTAAAAAGTTGCTTATACATATTTTGTGTTTAGATATCAAGAGACCGATCAGAGCTAAGCGATCTCTTACTTAAACGAAGGAGGTTCGATTTAATTAATTCAAATTGTGGTAAAATCGGGGTGAAGCTGTGACAAATTTAGCTACATACTACATACTTTTCAGTTAGTTTCTGCCGTACATCCAATGTTCCTTCTATAATGACTAAAAATTACAAAGATATTAAGATTTTAAGAATCTGGGTCTTAATATATGAATTTCGATTTAACAATATAAAAATTATAAGAACAAGTCCCTTGCTTTTCTGATCTCAACCATAAAACACGGAAGATACTTGAACAAAAATAGTATCTTTAAGACAAATACTGTACAATATTGCGACATACACCATCCGGTATGCAAAAACTCTTCTGCAATACTTACAAATGACATGCATAACGTGACGCACTGATTCACACGACGGTTCCATACGGAAATTCGAAATCTTCGAATGTTTGGTACCTACTTTGAAAACTGAGTACTGTCAAATGTCATATGGAATTACTGAAAAGCTGCCCCAAACAAAATATTAGGGCGCCTCCACAGTTCAAGGAAATCTACGTTTTTCTTAGTAGAATGAAAAAATACTTAATAATTGAATATTCCTAGTCAAATTGGGAGTAGTAGAGACACCAGTAGCTCTAAAGGATTAGGGTAATTACCACGCTCTCACAGAATACCGTCGTGAAACAGCAGCATATCAATGCTGATGTGCGTCAGGTGTGTGAGAGTTCCGGAGACTCAAACAGCAATGTATCCACATCCTCTCAGGTTGTGGATATATATGGGCAAAGGTGTCTTCTTAATATCAAGTGGCCCTTCTGCTCGTTTGCTATCTAATAATATAGAAAAAAATCAGTAAGGCAGTGTAAATTGTTGAGACAGTCCACCATCAACCTTATATATCCATTTTTACGTGTTGGTTGGATGAACTCGAGCTTTGTTTTATCATTCCCCCTTAAGAAAATCAAACCTACTAGTGTGTTGCTAATCTGACAACATGGCTTCTAATATAATTTAATTATAAGTTTGTTCTTGATCAGGGATAAACGTGAAAAATATGAGTATCTATTTTTTACAGAATGAATAAAAAAATAGTAATTTAATAAGGAAGTTGAATAAATTATAAATTTTGCTTAATTTAGGCCAAAATAAGCTTCTTAATAGAAAACAATTAGTTTATTTATATATCATTTTTTATTCGGAGAGTAGTTGGGTCAGTTAGGCAAGTTATCCGGCAAGTACTTTCAAGCAAGTTATCGTCAAAAGAGTCGTAGTCGCAGTCGACCAAGACCTTAGACGATTAACTGAGAATTGTTGAAAGAATAGTTAGGAGCTTGCACTTACAGCAATAAATTTAATTAATAATTTTATTTAATTATTTATTTTTTATATATTTTTCTTTGACTGGATGGAAAAGTTGGAGAACGGGGATCTCTTAAGCACCTTAGAGGAAGCTTTGGTCTACCAGTTAATAAAGATAGGCTAAATTCATACAAGTTCCAATCACGTCTTACATATGTATATTACAATGTCACTAGGTTTCAAGACCATACAAAACATAATGATCTATACACGATTCTCTCACAACACAGTGCTTAGAAGCATCTGTATTATTTACTAGAGGCTCTTGAGATCTATTTTGAAACGATAAATATAGATTTATTATATTTTTTCAAATATTTTCGATTTGATAAGATAATATTATTTTTTTGTTCACTAGTTTGTCACGTGAACCTAACGTTAAGACATTGTACCCTACTTCCCGCCCAATTTTCAATATATAGAGTGTCGGAACTCAACGTCGCGCTTTGTCTTGTCGTTAGAACGATAAGATTAAAATAATTTATTCTGAATTTAAATTTCATTTAAATATTATTAATTAATACTTAATATATATTTAAACATTAAATTTGTAAAGAAAATGAAAAATTTTAGTATAGTTTGATCATCAAGATATTAAGGCAAATATGACGTTTCTTGACACTTTCTTTACTTATATATGGAAATGAGAGATTCCGATTAAATACTATATTTTGTTTAACAGATAATATAATTGTGTAGATTATAAAACAATATTTATTCTAAATTGAAATTATTTATTTATATATTTATTTAAATTTGCGATACTTTTTTTAATTTTTTTTAAATTAAAATTATAATTTAAATATTATTTTTTTTCATCACAAAAGCAATTAAACTTACCACTCCTACAACTATCTAACACATATACTAAATTTGTCACAAGACCAAACGCACACTACATACATTTTTAAATATTTTTTTTATTATTATTTTTATTTTTTTTAATTATTAAATTTTATTTATAAATACTATTTCTATACGCGTGTTTTATTATTTAGATCAGACGCGCTACTGTCGTTTATATGACGATACAGTCATATTGCAGAGTTGTCAACCTTTTTAATATTCAATTTCTTTGTCAACGAAATGTGTTGTACTATTTGCGTTTATAATAGAATGAGAAGAAGGA
Organism: Dione vanillae; assembly: GCA_037178615.1. Lineage (NCBI taxonomy): Eukaryota > Metazoa > Arthropoda > Insecta > Lepidoptera > Nymphalidae > Dione > Dione vanillae. The sequence continues at coordinate 1,911,193 of JAZFAU010000304.1, read as the reverse complement.
AATAAAAAAAATATGAAATAAATAAGACACTCCAATCTCAGTCCAATTTCCGCAACCTTAATGGCAGAACTTGATGACTGTATCATATTTTGTAACTAAATCTATCTAAATGTGTATCATAATCGTTTAATCACTGAAGAAGTGTTCAGCTTAGTTATTTTTTTTTGTAGCAATAATTAAAAAATGGCATTTAAACTCTTTTTTATCATAAATATTTTTACATGCCAATATCTCTTTATTTCTTACACTTATAACTGTACAAATTTCATATTGAATATTAAGTTAGGTAAGGGAAGGGAGGGTACTCTTTTTACCCAACTTTGAGATATCACGTGTTGAACTCAACATCGCATTACATCTTAGTAGCTAAGAAATGTACACTTAAATTAATTTTCCTCAAACGAGAATCGAACTCACAACAAAGTTTAGTAATTTTAGATGTATATAGTTAAAACGGTTGCCGACACCTGCCGGCGCCAGAGAGAGGTGTCTACAGCGAGAGCTCGAAAGCCGTCGGTTTTACTTTTTAATTCACAATCAAGAACCACTTCCGATCTAGTTTTGTATGCTAGGACGCAATTAGCATTTCAGTTATGTAGAACTAGTTTTGACTTTTTAGAGCTAAAGTAAACTTAGTTTAAGATATTAGAGGCAGGCAGTACAGGATTTAGGTTTCCGTACCGTAATAGAAAAAAAATAGGTTATTTTTTTACCAGTTATATATATATATATATATATATATATATATATATATATATATATATATATATATATATATATATATATATATATATATATATATATATATATATATATATATATATATATATATATATATATATATATATATATATATATATATATATATATAAATTCTATATTATTTTTCATTTAACGATATAATGATTTACTTACATTTATTTTGATAACGATTTTATTTTGACTTAACACATTACTGTCGCTAACATGCAATATAATATATGTAAAAATTACACTTTTATATACTATATAACAAAGTAATATATTTGTTTACTTTTTTTATCAAAGACAAAACTATGCAGCATTGAAACCTAAAATTTCCTATATAGGGCGTCCCTTGGGGGTCCCATCCTTTGGGGCGTGTATGGCACTGGTAATTGAATGGGATGCCAACGGCTTAAAATGTCACGTCTTAAAATCATCGTAAATAAAGTCACTATCACAAAAACGTGATGAGAATATCACAAAAACATCAACCATCCACACGTAACAGATATCTTCTATAATCATCCAATAAAAGTAACAAAACCCTACCAGCTTTCTACTTGTTATGATAACGGGTATAATGTTAATCGTTAATAGTTTTGTAATCTTACGACAGAGAGAAAGCCGAGTTGAGGTCCGCTTCAGGTGTTAGTCATCGTGTGACTTAACCAACCTTCACGGTAGAAGGTTATGTGGTGTATGTATGTATGAATATGAATTTCCGCTTGGAGAAACGTTTTTTTTTACTTTTTTTTGCTATGGCTACAAGTTAAAAAGGCTTTGATATCTGCCAAAAAATATTTTTGTTCTATATTTTTAATATTAATATTTTTAATAAATTATCGCCTTATCCCTTGCATAGTAGATATTTGCTGGAACTGTAGGAACCTAGTTATATGACACTCCGTTCCTCACTGTCTTTCTCTGTTTTTTCGAGTAATTACGTGTTGAGTGGCTTGCCAAGTTGACAGAACGAAAAGATAAAAATAACCATAGAAATGAAATAATATATCCTCCCCTAGTGGGAATCAAAACACATAGACAGTCGCGTTTACAAGTTGTCAGCAATCTTTATTATTAATTGTTCTGAAAATCAGCGAAAAGTGGGGAACGGAGGCTTCACGGTAGGTGAATTCTGCCTATCCTATATGTCCCAAAAAAAATGAAGCTAATTATAAATAATTTTATATAAGTCAAGGGCATACATTATATAGCAGTAAGAATATAAGTATTTCAATATGGCCGATGTCAATTAGATATATGATCAACAGTGATATAACGTTTTGACGTGACAACGTCTTAAATTAGGTTGCGGCTCGGAGTCACTTATGAAAAAGTAACGTAACGATGTGTCAACTGTCACCGAACTATGATCGGTCCGCCGCGCGTATCACTTGACACATGTACAATGTATTAGTAAACAAAATATATTTTCTATAGTTAAAATTTGTGCAATTTATATTATAATTATTATTCATATCAATAAATATTCTACCGTGAAAAAGACGTTGTCACGTAAAATTTTCGCCCGTAAAACCCACTTTACAGGCAACCATTTTTTTATTTAATTTTATGTAAATATTAGGTATAGGTTGCAATATATGGTTTTAATACTTATGATTAAAATATACGAGGTGTGTTCAAAAAGTATCGCGAATTTTGTGTTTTTTCAAAAATTATTTATTTATTCATGAATATCTATTTTGTCCCCTTCAAAGTAATCCCCATGAGATATTATACACTTGTGCCAACGGTTTTTCCAATCTTCGAAGCACTTCAAAAAATCATTTTTTTTTATCTTGTTCAGCTCCTCCTTCGATGCCGTCTTTATCTCGTCAAGTGTAGCATAACGTCGTCCTTTCATGGGCCTCTTCAGTTTAGGGAACAAGAAAAAGTCACAGGGGGCCAGATCTGGGGAATACGGTGGCTGCGGCATCATTAGTGTGTTGTTTTTGGCCAAAAAGTCGCGCACAAGCAACGATGTGTGAGCAGGGGCGTTATCGTGGTGCAAAAGCCAATTTTTGTTCTTCCACAAAACCGGGCGTTTCTGGCGGATTGCTTCGCGCAAATTGCGCATAACTTGCAGGTAATAAACCTTATTGACCGTTCTACCCTGTGGCAAGAACTCATGATGCACCACGCCCCTGCAATCGAAGAAAACTGTCAGCAAAACTTTCACATTCGACCGAACTTGGCGCGCTTTTTTCGGTCTTGGTTCGTGCGGCAGCTTCCATTGAGATGATTGAGCTTTGGTTTCCACGTCATAACCATAAACCCACGATTCGTCACCAGTTATGACCCTCTGGAGCAAATTTGGGTCGTCGCGGACAGAGTCCAACATCTCATTAGCAATGTTCATGCGATGCTGTTTTTGGTCGCAATTGAGCAATTTTGGTACGAATTTCGCGGCGACCCGTCTCATGCCCAAATCATTGATAAAAATCGAATGGCACGAGCCAATCGATATGTCTAGGTCCTCAGCAACTTCTCTAATGGTGATTCGACGATTGGCCAATACCATTTTCTCCACTTCATTAATTTTTTCGTCTGTTGTTGAAGTGCTCGGGCGTCCGGCACGCTCTTCGTCGTTCACATCTTCTCGGCCTTCTGAGAACATTTTGTACCACCGATAAACGTTGCTTCGGTCCAAGGTAGCTTCTCCGTATGCCACAGTCAACATTCGGAATGCATCCGCGCACTTAATTTCGTTTTTCACACAAAATTTGATACACGTTCTTTGATCCATTTTTTTGAATGGGTAAAAATCGAAGACGATCCAAAACACGTGCAAGCAAAGCAGCTGTCAACAATTAAGTGAACATTCAAAATGGCCGAGGTTGTCGGCATAAGTGAGAGACATGAGTACCAACATAACGTCACAAAAAAATTGAAATTCGAATATACGTAACCCGCGAAAATTCAAAATTCGCGATACTTTTTGAACACACCTCGTAGTTCACATTTTTTTACTTGTTTTCGATTGAAAATTAAAAAGAAATTCATATACTAATTTAAACATGTATCTATTGTTTAATTAAGCATATTTATTTTTAAGATAATATTAAAATTATATATGGAACCACTATAGTGATTCCGCCAAGACGAGCCAAACGAAGAGACAACGTTTTTGTTTAAAATTTCGTCGTGTCCTTATAATATTTAGAAAATTTTGTAGTTTTTTATAGAGAAATATCATAAAATAATTTATAGAGAAATATCATTAACAGTTATAATTCAAGACTTAACGAATATAGATCAAATTTATTATATTACACACTAACGGTTCATATTTTAAACGAAAACAATCAAATATAAACAATATGTTTACAATCGTTGCAGACGTTTAGTAGAAATAAGGTGACAAACACACGTTCAGAATAATTCTTTTACATTCTCTAATAGCCACCAATAAGCCCATTAGTTAAGTTATAAGTTTATCAAATCTGCCAACTAGGCAAAGCTCGAAAAAGCGGTAACAGGGAATAGAGTGTCTAAAACCTAGTCTCTCACAGTTCCTGTAGTTCCCTCCGCCTACCTATGAGCGGGACACAACGTGAAGCTAAGTAAGTGAAGTGTGAAGAAATAAGAACAAAAGTAATCAGAACTCTCTAAATATAGGAAAAGAATCAATCAGATACAAAAGAAAAAGAATAAAGAACAGTTATCTTTCCCAACTCAGACCTTATTAAGGGCAATTAGAGTAGTGACAGTTAGAATGTCACGCTTTACCTACAAATAAATGGTAATATATTGAAGACAAATATATATCTATATCATAATCGACGCACTCTAAAAGTAGTTTTGTACATTCTATACAAGAAATTCGTGAAGAAGAAAGAAATTCTAAGGCTATTGTTGACAAAGAAGAAATCAAAAATCTATGCCACGTTTAGAGTTCCGTATTTTAAGAAAAACACAGTAGCTGCTGATGGATGATCACATCGCTGTCCGTCTGTCTGTACCGTCTACTTCTCTTCTTCTTCTGTCTGTCCTTCTCTCAAAAATGTATAGAGGTGTCAAATTTAAATTATTATTCAGTAATTACAGAGTCTTGAAATTTTGATCAAACTTATTTATAGTTTTTTAATTAACGTATTCAAAAGATATATATTTTGTATATGAAGCACTTTATAATTAAAACCTATTTAGTACTTTTCGTTAACCTAGAGTTATGAAATGGGCAATTAAAATTTATAATAAAACCAAAGGAACAATCTGAACATTGTTAATTTATAGATGAGTCCTAAAATAAAGTCATTATGAACTTACCACAGTTGTGTAAATCTGCATGTAGTTTATTTCATACAAAACATATGGGTAAGGCAAATATATGTCACTTTTAAATATTGTATTTTCCTGGCTCATTATTGACGTGACAACGTCTTAAATTAGGTTGCGGCTCGGAGTCACATATGAAAAAGGTAACGTAACGATGTGTCAACTGTCACCGAACTATGATCGGTCCGCCGCGCGTATCACTTGACACATGTACAATGTTTTAGTAATCAAAATATATTTTCTATAGTTAAAATTTGTGCAATTTATATTATAATTATTAATCATATCAATAAATATTCTACCGAGAAAAAGACGTTGTCACGTAAAATTTTCGCCCGTAAAACCCACTTTACAGGCAACCATTTTTTTTTATTTATTACACGCTTTATATTAGCTTCACTTGTATGTTTGTAACTGACTTCTTTGGGCTCGATTTTGACCCACTTTAAACGGCCAGATTTCGTTCAAACTTTGTAGATTTATCGAGGACCGATGACAATACACTAATTTGATAAAATCATTCCATTTTTCAATTTGCAAAATATGATTTTTGCTAATTTTTAATATATACTTTTATTCTGTATAGTTCAGGCGTAACATGTAACACCATTCCGCGTAAGAATAAAATCTTTAATCATTTTGTTTAAATTATAAACTATTAAGCAGATATTTACATAATGTGGAATATTTAAGAAAGAAGCTCTTAATTATTTTTCAAAATATTGGAAAAAAATAAATAAATACTTACATCCAAGTTCATCAAAGAACTTCGACTGCTGCACACTAACATCTTTATCATTATGTCCACTATCACTATCATTGTCACTCAAATTATCACTAACACTGATTAAGTTACTCAATTCAGGCACTTTGAGTCTGGCAGATTTAAATTTTAAACTTTTCAACTGCCCATCGTCATCTAAAATCGTGATATCTTCGTAAGAATTAACCACATCAACGTCTTTACCAGCATTTCTGACCACTTCATTGCTAAATTTCTGTTCACTTATAAGTCTAGCGAAAGCTGAATTTCGATCATGAAGAAAATCTTTAGATTTATACATATTATCGTTGATAATATCCTCACTTAACGCACTTTGTAACACAATAATGACCAATAAAATTTTCAAACTCATATTTAAAACGATCTAGTTCTCCAAAAAAAAGTTTAAAAGTACCTTTTTATAGCTATTCATATAAATAATATTATATCACCTATTTTTCTAAAATCACTTCGCAATATTTATAAAATACTCGTAATTTAACGTTTACTAAAAGCGAAAGTGGTCTCTTGAGGAGACGACGAGATTGTGACGAAAAAATTCGGCACAGCACAAGTTTTGTATAGTTTACATAACAGTTTTGAGCTGTCAATTGTATTGGTCGATAATCGAAGTGGTCATAATAGGCTTTTATGCGTTTAAGGCTGTATTTAAAAAAGGTGATTTTCACGATTTTCTCGTTTATAGTTAACCAGGTTAAGTAGAAATAACAGATTTAAGACACTCTGTTCTCCGCTTTTTGCCAAAATGCGAGGCATTTCCTATTGAGTGTTGGAATATTAATATTTGTTTATTTTTTTTTAGCTTCACGCTTTATCCCGCACATAGCAGGATAGGCAGAGAGAACTGCAGGAACCATATGAACCTAGTGTTAAGACACTTCGTTGCTTAGTCTCTACTTTCTCTGTTTTCAGCCTATTTCGAGGCATTGCGTGTTGACTGGCGGAACTCAATGCCCTGATTAGCCTAGTTTTAAGCGTAAAGAAAATGGAAATAGAAAAATCCATCTTCCGCCAATGGGAATCGAACCCAGAAACCGTTGCGTTTACGGGAAGAAGCTACGCCTCTGCGCTTTGTTTATTTTTTTATTATAATATATATATATATATATATATATATATATATATATATATATATATATATATATATATATATATATATATATATATATATATATATATATATATATATATATATATATATATATATATATATATATATATATATATATATATATATATATATATATATATATATATATATATATATATATATATATATATATATATATATATATATATATATATATATATATATATATATATATATATATATATATATATATATATATATATATATATATATAACATTTCATCAGATATCTTACATCTTTGGTAAATCCAGTTATAAGGATCTTAAGAAATTTTAAACTTTAATATTATGTAATCAATGTATGGTTTTTACATAAATTTAAATAACAAGGCCACCGTGACGCAGTATGACTTTCTGTAATCTGTGTTCTCGGGGGAGGAAAAATTACTCTATCCTCACTCTAAGAAATAGCAGCGTTGAGTTCCGCCCCTATACAGTGTTAATAAATAAAAATAGGCTTATGAACAATTCAAATACTTATATAGCAGAATGAAAATGAAACCGAAAAAAAAATTAAAAATGAACTTAAAATAAAAGTAAAGATAAGCTGATCAAGTATTATTTCAAAATAAGTTTCTAAATACATATGATAATTTAATAAAAAAAATACTAATTCAATTGTTTTTATTTATGAAGGCTCGATGTTCGTAATATAAGAATATTTTTTCACATTTGGGTCTTTGCATCAAGAAAAAAAAAATAACAACAAAAATTATAATTTAAGAAACTAATTACAATTTGCAAGTAACTTTAGCCATATCTCTCAGTTTTTTACGTATTATTTTGCCACTTGGATTCTTGGGTATTTCACTTATAAAGCGCACGCCCCCTCTTAGATGCTTAGGATTTGATAACTGAAATAAGAATAGTATTTACACGTAAGAAATCACATAATAAAATAAATAAAAGAAAGATAAAGCTATGTTAAACAATGTTCTTAATAAGATACTTTCACCAAAAGCTTTTAATATGAGCTTAAACTCACGACGCAAGCTTAATGTCCCATTTAAGCCCTTTTTGTGTGTTTACTTGCTTTTTTTGTTATTTACTAAGTAATGGAATAATTATATGTAAGTTGTATATATAGATTAAGTTTTTGACGCCCGCATGTATACCGAAGTAGACGGAACCTAGTGTTAAGATACTCCGTTCTCCACTTTCTGTCTGAAACATTGCGTGTTGAGTGGTGGAACTCAACGCCGCGCTGCGCCTTGTTACCAGAGCGAAGAAAATAAAATGAAATCACCCCCACCGATTGGTAATCGATTCTACAAACCGTACGATCCGTTGCACTTAAAATATTTAGTTAATATTTCTAAATATACTTATGCTTTTTCTAGCTTTTACAAGGAGTTCCGCTTGGATTATTGAATAGAATTGATCACAAATATATCGAATTACGTGATATTTATATCGATTATATATAACCTAATATTCCTTGATAATACTTAACATTTAATTTTAACAATAAAAGATTTCTACATTTTAACACTGGTCCCTGAGATTAGAGCGTTCAAACCAACTACGCCTATCCCCCGATTTACAAAACAGAAACGATCCTGAGTAAAATATGTAAATCGAAAATTAAAAAAATTCAAGTCAAAACCGTGTAAATCGAAAAGCTTGCAGTTATAATTTTATTTCAATATTTTTAGGTGTCTAACTCAAAACATAATGTTTTGACAGGTCAAAATATGTAACATGTTACGGAAACGCGTGTGTTCAATGACAGTAGCATTGGGTTGAGTGCGATAAAAACAAAAAAAACTTACTTGTAAAATCGTGTAAAAGCGAATACAATACATGTAAAACAAGTACTGGGTAAATCGGGGGGATAGGGGTAATCCTTTTTTTATAGCATGAACAAATGAATGTAATAAACGCTTACCCTCTCCGCAACGAACTTTTTAATATCTTCCTTACTAACTGAACTTCCAGGTTGAACTACAACGTAAGCTCTGGGTGCTTCTCCCCCACTCTCGTGGGGAACCCCCACTACACCAGCATCTAGTATTGACGGGTGCTGGAGAAGAAGTGCTTCTATTTCTGCTGGTGCTACCTGAGATGTTATTAGTTATTGGGTTCAACAGTTTAGATTAAGAATTAGGTATATTTCAATTATAATTCTCCTAAAATAAGATTTTAAAAGCTGGAGAACAGAGTATTTTGACACTATGTTTCTGTCATTAACCTCTTTATACATACTCTTTGGGGTTTCTTACGCCTTTTACGTGACTTTCTTCTAAAATTATCAATGGTGTTCTCTAAGTTAAACAAACCCTACCTATTTGGCCTCTTAACTATTCGTTCTTTACTCATTCAACAAAACAATAGAAATAATAGTATAGAAAATGTGTATAAACACGATTTCATTAATTCAAATTTATTATTAGTAAATTCTTAGTACCTGATATCCCTTATATTTAATCAGTTCTTTTAATCTATCAACGATGAAGAAGTAACCGTCTTCATCATAGTATCCTACATCACCAGTCTTGAAGAAACCTTCATCATCGAAATCCTCTTTTCTGTCTTTGCCCACGTATCCTTTCATCACCATGGGACCGTTGATGTATATCTCTCCTGGTTTATTTGGTCCGACAGGTTGTTTCGTTTCTATATCTATAATCTGTTAAAAAATATTGTTATTATTTTTAAAATCTTGACAATAAAATTTGGTTTAATATTTTAGTTTAAAATAAATAAATATGAGTTCAACGCCGCGTTTTATTCTCTTATCATAGCAAGGAAATTAGAAATCATTCCCCAAAATGGGAATCGAAATTGGGTTCGATTTACAGTAAGTATGATGATACCAAGTAAACCAATATTTATACCCTACAATTACTAGTAGTTAAGTACGTAAGTGCAGCGATGAGTTCCGAAACTTAACACGCAATGCCTCGAAAAATGAAAAATGTAAGGTGGAGTGTCTTAGCACTAAGTTTCCATAGTTCATGCCGTTACGTCTGCTTACCCTATCATGTACGGGATAAAACATGAAGCTAAAAAATAATTTAAACTGTGTTTAGGTTTATATCCTAGAATATGTATGTATGTATGTATGTATGTTTTCACGCTTTATCCCGCACATACCTTATCCCGCAGATTAGATTCTAGAGCTATACCTTAATAATACAGGTAGGTACAATACGACCAACTCCTTTAGCAGTATGTTCTGTTTCATACGTATCTCTTGTCACAGCAAGTGTTGACTCAGTCATTCCATAGCCTTGTAACACTTTCCTTACATTTGGAAATCTGGAAAAAGAAAATATATTTTAGTGTTCTTCTAATTTCTAGGCAAATCTCTTGATATTAATATAAAAGGTTATTAAACTATAAATTATTAACTTTTTTACTTTAGTTACTTACCCTGGCAAGAAGGCACCGCGGCGTTAAGTTCCACCATACAATACGTAATGACTTCAAAATTTGACGTAATAAAGTCTTAAATTTTTCTTTAAATAGAACTGACAGTTCTTGAGATTAAATTTATATAAATAATTACTTATTTTAGTTTTTGAGTTAAATTTAGTTGCATTAGAGCATTAACAAGCGTAAGTTGAGATATTATCATTCCCAGTACTCGTAATTATTTGAACTAGGTTTTTCCACTTGATTTTCACATCTTGATTTTCACGAGACAAATCACAATAAAATCCTTCTTGAACAGTAAAGTATTATTTATACTCATCTTCTTTCGAGGCATTTCGTGTTGAGTGGCGGAACTCAACGCCGCGCTTTGTCTAGTTGTCAAAGCGAAGAAAATGGAAATAAAAAAATCTCTCTTCCCCGGCAGGGTCATTTACAGGCAGTCGTTGCGCCTCACTTTTAATTTAAAAAAAATGTACCAAACACTCACTTTGCATTTACCGCCTTTATGGTTTCTTCTCGTAGTGGAGCTGCGCCTGAGTATATTAGTTTAACGCTGCTGACGTCATATTTGCTTTCTGTTTTAGATATTGCAACTAGCACTGGTGGTGGCACTACTAATTGAACTACCTGCAAATGTATTAAATAATGTAATTTTATATATCAAATGAACATTACATTACATTACATTATCTTCACGCTCTATCCCTGGCGGGGTAGTTAGAGAGAACGAAGCGCCAAATGCTGCGGTCCCTGCATACCTCTTTCGCCTCGTCCACTGTCATTAACCTCTTAATACATGTTCTCCGGGGAGTCCTCATTCTTTTTACGTGACCTTCCTCCAGTATTTTCGATACTGTATTTTCGAAAGTCAACCGAGGTCTCCCCTTACCTTATATCAAATGAATATACATATATAGTTCCCCAGAGTACTCCCCATAGAGTAAGCGGTAGAGAACGCACAGCAGTGATACGTCTCTACACAACGCCCACAAGTAACAGAGTCTCCGTACGAAACTGAATTTAACTATGTTGAATATATTAAGTATTTCCAATTCCATGTTCTGCTGAACAAAACGAAGCGTTGACTATCATTACTCCAGACAAGTGACTTAACAATGAGTCAGTCATTATTCAGTTTCTACTTCTTCTTTTTTGTCTACTCTTCTTTTAATTTACACTTTGTCCTATAACACAGAAGGTAGAAAGGTTCAGAATATTCTATTCAATATTTTTTTGTAGCTTCACACTTTACCCCGCACATGGCAGGGTAGGCAGAGGAAACTGCAGGAACCATACGAACCTAGTGTTACGATACACCGTGCTCTCTTTTCCGCCTTTTTTCGAGGCATTGCTTGCTTGAGTGGCGGAACTCAACGCTGCGCTTCGCTTGTTGCCAGAGCGAAGAAAATCGAAAATTTTCCATTCATAACTTCTTTCGTGCCAAATAAATTCTTTCGTGGTTCCACAACTAACTTACCGTAACGGAATTGTTACCATAGAGTAAGAACACTCTAATACTAATGACTATGGAATTCACAAGACAAAACGCTTTTCAACCCTTTTAACCCCTTGAAAACCCTTTTTAACTTACACGATATCTCTCAATAGTCTCCAAGAATTCGTTGACATTAAACTTGGGTAAGTAAAGCAAAGTGCTCCCTGAACAAAGAACTCGTAGCGCCCCCATCAGACCCATGGTGTGATACCATGGAGTGATAAGTAGAGGTAGCTCTTGAGGATGTATTGTCGACTGTCTGTAATTGGATAAGAAGGAGAGCGTAGAAATAGTTGGAAAGCAAGAAAGTTAGCAAATAAATTTAAGGGTTTTTGAGATTCTAAAACGATTTTTGATAATATTTTAATTACAAAAAGAGAAAATTATAAAAATGTTCTCACTAAAATGCCTCGATTGAAGGTTAAATTGGATGTTTTATAAAAAAAAATGCTTTAGTTTTACTTTAGTAATAGAATTGAAAAAAAAAACACAAAGTATCTGGGAAATTGGATTGCACAAAAAGCCTGTATACTTACACGCGACAAGTCGATATAAGGTTAAGGTGCGTCAACATAACACCTTTAGGCAGTCCAGTCGTTCCCGACGAGTAAAGTATTAGAGCGGTCTCTACCTGACCGCTTACATCTGTAGCTCTAAACATACTCTTATTAATATTCCTATTTTTCACCATATCCTTGTAAAGTAGAATATTTCTCGGTTTGTCATCACCGAAAATAACAATTTTCATGAATTTCAAATTTTTCAAAGTTCTAAAGTGGGCTTCGTAGGCGTTTGGAGAGCAAAATATCATTTTTGGTTTAGATATGTTGATGACGTGCGTGAGTTCATCTGTAAAGATGTTATATAAAATAAGCATAATATTGTATATTATTTACAGATTATATATTATGATATATATTATTTGTGGAAGCGTTTACGAGTATTTGACTTAGAATTTCACTTTAGCTGATGTTCGAACTTAAACAGTTCAATTGATAATTGTTTAATTAAAAATTCTACACGTTAGTCAATTGATTTGCTTGACGATAGACGATGGATTTCTAAATTACCAACCCTAAAAAATATTAAGGTGATGAAACGAAATAGTAATAGTATAATGCTATAGCTCGATTAATATGAACCACTAAAATTGTGGATGTTATTCACACTTAACACTAAAAATCACGAAATTTGGGGTAAAATGTGGAAATGGGAATGTCGTAACACTAGATTTTCCCTCTTTCTTCAACTAATGCAAGTTAAATCATGATATTCCTTTTATTATAAGATCTAGCTATAGCTAATAGTCTTAGACTGAATATTAGTTAGTTTGGACTCTAATTCCAACTGAACTTAAAATTTCTTTCACATAACATTACAAAAAAAAAATACATTACGTATCCGTATCCTTATAGGTAACAATTCAGATTACGAGTTTATATATAAAAATCGAATGCTATATTATTTCTAATGAAAGTAACTGGTTCTTGACGATTAATAACTAAGACAAACACACAGACCTTTTGTATATCCCATATTAACTGGAGTCACAGTAGCACCAGATGATATTACACCAATTACAGTATTAAAATATTCCTGACGGTTTTCAGAGCAAATAGCTATGGTATCCCCCTTTTTGATACCCATGAGAGTTAAGGATAAGGCGACGTTCATACAATCCTTCGCCATATCCCTATAAGACAGTTCTTCATGAGTTTTACCGTTTATCTGTAACACGTTGGCACTTGTTTGTTATGTAAATATATAATAAATTTACCGTCATGGCGCAGAGGAGCAACATTTGCCTGTAACGCGACGGATTCTGGGTTCGATTCCCACTCGGGCAAGATAGATTTTTTTTATTTCCATTTTCTTTGCTGTAGCAACTAGGCAACGGAGTGTCTTAACACTAGGTTCCCACGGACCCTACAGTTCCCTCTGCCTACCCTGCCTTGTGCGGGATAAAGCATGAAACTATAAAAAAATGTTTTATTGTGTATTTTTCTATATTTTACAAGCTTCTCTTCAATGAGAAACATATATTATTTTGTTTTTAAGTCATCGCGGACGTAAAATTTCTGTTGTATGAGATATATTATCTAAAGTTGTTTACTGTTACAAAAATAATATTTATATACATATATACTCAAAGCTAGTGTAAACTCAGTGTTGTTTAAACACATATATACATAAATATTTTTACTTTTCCAGATATTATTATAATTTTTGACGATTATTTAGATTCTAAGGAATTTAGTACCAGGCCTATTATGCCTGGTTCTGATAAGAAGTGATGTAGCAGCGCTAATCTAGCTATGTATTTACGATAATATCTTCAAATAATGATAATCACTAAGTTATCTCAGTACACGTAATAATTGTCATGTTGAAGACCAACAATATACATGATGATGATGGTGATGACTCCTGATTAAATTCCCAAACAGCCTACCTACCTATACCTACACTTATACATATGCCTATTGCAGGAACCGTGGAACCTAGTGTTAAGACACTCCGTTGCTTGGTTCCTGCTTTTTCCCCGCTTTCCGCTTTTTTTCGAGGCATTGCGTGTTGAGTGGCGGAACTCAAAGCCGCGCTTTACTAGTTTCTATAGCGAAGAAAATGGAAATAGAAAAATCCATCTTCCCCGAATAGGAATCGAACCCTCAAACTGTGGCTTTTACAGGCAGACACTTACGCCTCTGCGCCACGACGGTCCTCTGCTTATACATACGCCTATACTTATAAATATACATATATTTATACATACGATTAATATTATAAAACTGAAGAGCTATTTAAACTGTCCTTAACTTAACTTAACTGCCTCGAACTGGTACAAATTTTAAGGAAGACTGCGCTAACTTCAATTTTTTTATTCACAGAAGTCATCTGAGTATTCCACATTATTTTCACTGAGTGTTTGAACACTATGTTATTATAATATACATATATGCAAAGGATTACATATTTATATTATTATTTAGAACTTATATAGGTATATTTAATAAAAATATTACTGAGGCCAGTTTTGTGGGTTCGATTCTCGCTCGAAAAAGATTGATTACTTCATTTTTTTTATCAACCAACTAGATAAGCGCGGCGTTGAGTTCCGCCAATCAACACTTAAGACTAGATTCCCGCGGTTCCTACGGTTCCCTCTGCCAATTTCGATATAAGCGGGATAAAGCGTGAAGCTAATAAATGTATATAACTTACTAAAGCGATTTTATCTTGAACACTCCACAGTATATCTATCATGTATTGCCCAAAATTAATATGAGCTGGTACTTCCACGTCGCTCTCTCCGTAAACGTATAAAGGATTTTTTAACATCTTTGAAATTATCTTAAAATCTTTATTAAATCTCTCTTTTTCCTCTCTCTGTTAAACTTAACTCTCCCGATTAATATATTATTATATTATTTTAAAAATATATTATTTTTATATTTAAATATATTTTTATACACGCACTGTTGTGACAAGTTAACCGTAAACACTACTGTAGTTTAAATTGAGAAAGTAATTGTCTGATAATGTTATCAGTTATCACTATACACATTATTTACTCTGACATTTTTTATTAAGCCTAAAAGAATCAGTGTGAAAAATACAAGCGCAACAAGTGTAGATTATATATATATATATATATATATATATATATATATATATATATATATATATATATATATATATATATATATATATATATATATATATATATATATATATATATATATATATATATATATATATATATATATATATATATATATATATATATATATATATATATATATATATATATATATATATATATATATATATATATATATATATATATATATATATATATATATATATATATATATATATATATATATATAAATATAACAGATAGCGATATCAACATTGCGTGTTATCTGACTATTTAATTACTATCATTATCTAATCAAATTATGTACAAAATAACATTGATATATAAAAATATACGTACGAACGAGTAAATCTTAAATGACTCTACTTTCTTACGTTTAAAAGAGAAACTGGTATTAAAACTCTTCGCTTTCCGTCGATACATTATGTGATGATTAGCGTAACTTAACGCCGCGTTTTTTCTTGATGGAGCTGTTTTTTTTTGAATATATAGGGTAAGATAAGAAAAAAAGTATTAAAAAATAAATATATTTATCATTTTATTTGTAAAAAAAACATTTACATATTAGACGGAGAGTACAATAACATACATTGCCATTGCAATTACACGTACATGTAAAATTGCTTTTCTAAATAAATTCTCTCTTTTTATGCTAATAGAAAATTAATTTATAAAGGTAATTGTGGGTTCGATTCCCATCCGCTGGAATGACATGAAAATATTTTTTTTAATTTTTATTTAAGTTAAATAAAAAACACAACTTTTCTTAAAATTATGTAAAAAATTAAAACCATATAACCATAACATTAAAATTAGTTTCTTTTATTATTTTTTTATTTATAAAGTTAACCTAACCTAATCCAAACTTACACTCCATACTCCTAAAAAAAAAAAATGTTTCTAACTTATTTATAGAAAACTTATAGCATTTTCACTATATTATATTTTTTATATTATTTAAAAAAAAACTAATATTTGCTTTTCCGCTTCGCCATTTTTCTTAATTCACGTCTCAATATCTTGCCAGTTTGATTCTTTGGTATCTCTTCAATAAATCTTACACCACCACGAAGATGCTTTGGGTTCGAAAGCTGAAAAAAAACGTTCCAGGTTATTTTTCTATAAAGTAGTAGGCATAGCGTCTAAGTGCGACGGACTATGGGTTCGATCTCCACGGGAAAGATGGACTTTTCTATTTCCGTTTTCTTCGCTATGGCAACTAGGCAAAGCGCGGTGTTGAGTTGCGCCACTCAACACGTAATACCTCGAAAAAGGTGGAAAACGGGGTCGGAGAAAGCAAGGCTTAAACAACAGAGTGTCTTAACACTTGACTCCTATGGATAAAGATACGAGATAAAGCATAAACCTAATTTAAAGCGAAGTTAAATTAGCAGCCCCCGCTTTACTTGGGGGCGTTCAGTGGAGAAAGTAGATTGGAGTGAACTGAAGGTTGCCGTAAAAGATCCCTATGTCTTTGATGACGGATAACAGGATCACATCATCGACGTTATCATCTTTATCAAATGAATATTATCAATATACAGCATGTAAAATTACTAAACAGTACCTAATGTATTAAAACGTATTTTGACTGTCGATCGATAAATCGATTGATTTATTGATTAGTCAACGAATAATTTAATTGGTCTATAAAAATTTCGGTACGAAAACTTGGTATCAAAAGTGGTATTTCAACAAGAGTATAGTATTGTATAGTATTTTTTTGCCTACAAGCCAAAAACCTAAACTTTTATTTTTAGCTTCACGCTTTATCCCGCACATGGCACGGTAGGCAGAGGGAACTAACTGAAAGACACTCCGTTGCTTAGTTCCTGCTTTCTCCGTCTCCGCTTTCCACCTTTTTCGAGGCATTGCGTGTTGAGTGGCGGAAATCAACGTCGCGCTTTGCCCAGTTGCCAGAGCGATGAAAATGGAAATAGAAAAATCCATCTTCTCCGACTGGGGATCGAACCCAGAAACCGTCGCGTTACAGGCAGACGTTGCGCACAGAACTTTACAGACTGAAATTCTAAAAATGCAAAAATATTTTCTTTATTTCTTACCCTCTCAGCAACATAATCGACTATCTCCTTCCCACTAACATTTTGTCCAGGCTGTAAAGCTACGAACGCTACCGGCACTTCCCCAGCAGTGGGATGTGGGATGCCCACTACCCCAGCTTCCCTGATGGCGGGATGTTTTAAGAGTACAGCTTCGATTTCTGCTGGTGGTACCTTGAATAGAAGATGATACTTTGAATTTTTCTTTATACTTTTTAATTACAAAGTTAACAATAATTATATGTACGTACATGTAAGGAATTAAAAAAGAAGCCTATACCATTGTATTAGTTAATGTTCAGTCAAAAGAAACTTGTAGTTTAAACATATCTTATATATCCCACAGTGGATTCGAACCCACTACAGTCACGTTAACTGTCAGACGTTCCACTAAGCCATAGAAGCTTCTAATAATTTATAATACAAATATAATAATATAATATTAAATCGATTAGTGCCTTTTCAGCTAATGCAAATTAGGCACGTACCAAGTTGTGGGAAACAGACCGCCCTACCAATACCAAAAAAGCTTCTCGCTATATCCCGCAATAGAAGGGTAAATAGTGTAGTGTTAAGACACTACTCTATACTTTTCGCATAATCTTCGAGAGATACACCACGCTTAGTCTAGTTACCACGTTGAAGAAAAGAAATTATTCAATTTATCCAAGTGGGAATCGAACCTATAACAGTCGCGTTCAGTTACTGTACTATTAATATATTTATTTAATTTAATTTCACATAAAATCAACCAAGCAAAATAATTTCAAATCAATTCCGATTTACCAAACGTTAATTAAACTCGTTACAAATAAACAAAACCTTTACCTGGTAACCCTTGTACTTGATCAATTCCTTCAATCTATCAACTATGTAGAAATAGCCCTCTTCATCATAATATCCTATATCACCAGTTTTAAGGAATCCTTCATCATCGAAGTCCTCTTTCTTATCCTTCCCAATATATCCTTTCATCACCATGATACTCTTCACACAAATTTCGCCTTCTTGATTCGGCCCGAGTACTTCACGAGTTTCTGGATTTACCACCTATAAATAAAAATATATCTGATAATCGTCTGTAGAAGTAAGACTGTAAATGAAGGGTTTGTGGGTTCGATTCTCAATCAGGGTGGATGGATTATTTCACTTCCATTTTCTTCGTTCTGATAACTAGGCCTAATAACTAATTAGAAAGGTGGAAAATGGGGAACGGAGTGTTTTTACACTAGATTCCCACGGTTTCTGCAGTTCTCTCTGCTGACCTTACAATGTACGGAATAATGCGTGAAGTTAAAAAAAATATATATTTAAACTTTTTGTTCCTGTGATTAGTACATTCAGACAAACAAACAAAAAATAATATTTCTATAGACATTTGTAGCAAAACAATTAATGTCATTTATAAACAATCATTTAAAAATAAAAAGTAATAATTTAATTTTTTTCAATTATTCCCCTACTCTGGTAAGAAGACAACGCGGCGTTGAGTTCCACCAATTAACACGACATTAAAATTGGGCAAACTTATGTCTTAAAATCATTTTTTTTTAATTTGAACTTTCAAGAACTTGAAACTTTCAGAGAATTGTGTGATCTTTCAAACAAAATTTCCATCTTTCTTAGTAACTATATATACAATATTTTTAGTAGCTTCACGCTTTATCCCGCACATGGCAGGGTAGGCAGAGGGAACTGCAGGAACTATATGAACCTAGTGTTAAGTTGCTAAGTCCCTGCTTTCTCCGTCCCGGCTTTCCGCCTTTTTCGAGCCATTGCGTGTTGAGTGGCGGAACTCAACGCCGCGCTTTACCTATATACTTAATATAGTTCTTAATTTATATATATTTGATGATATTTGTCTACATTTGTACTGCAATTAGTATAAGTGTTAGCATATAGCCCACCTTAACAACAGTGTGTCCAACAACGGTGCCTACACTTCCTATCTTTTCTGGGTTCAAATTTAATGTTATTGCCAGTGTGGTCTCCGTCATACCGTATCCTTGTAGCACCGCGTATACGTTGGGAAATCTAAAAATTACGAAAAAAAATATTTATCTATATATTAACACCCGAATATTATTACATATTAAGACTTTGCTCACAAAAAATACGCGGAGGCAGGAGTATGCCTTCACGCTTTATCCCGCACATGGCAGGGTAGGCAGAAGGAACCGCAGAAATCATAGGAACCTAGTGTTGAGGCACTCTGTTCCCTGCTTTCCACCTTTTTTGAAGCGTGTTGTGTGGCGGATTTCAACGCTGCGCTTTGTTAGTTGCCAGAGCGAAGAAAACAGAAATGGAAAGATCTATCTTCT
Organism: Dione vanillae; assembly: GCA_037178615.1. NCBI lineage: Eukaryota > Metazoa > Arthropoda > Insecta > Lepidoptera > Nymphalidae > Dione > Dione vanillae. The sequence goes on along the minus strand of JAZFAU010000304.1, from coordinate 1,891,322 downwards.
CTGAGTGGGAATCGAACCCGTAAGTCGTCGCGTTTACAGGTAGTCCTCAATAATAATACGCATACATTAAATCAATGAATGAAACATTACACACACTGTCATATATTTCCCAATTGACATTTTTGTATGGCGTGACGTATACGTTGCTATGGCAACGTACTATTTCAATGTCAACGACCGCTTAACCGTCGTTGTGCAGAGGCGTACCGTCTGCCTGTAAACGCGACGGCTTGCCGATTCGATTCCCAGTTAGGAAAATAGATGTTTCTATTTGCATTTTCCTTGCTCTGGCAAATAGGCGACGCGCGGCGTTGAGTTCCATTAATTAACAAGCAATGTCTCGAAAGAGGAAGAAGGCAGGGACAAAGCAATGGAGTATCTTAACACTGGCTTCCTATGGTTCCTACAGTTCTATCTGCCTACCCTGCCATGTGCGGGATAAAATGTGAAGCTAAAATAAATATATATGATCATCGTATGATGCGATAAGCATTTAGTGGAGTGATTACATTTTTTATTTTCAATATGAATGTCAAAAATAAATAATAAATTGTTTTAACACTAATTTCTTTTTACATGCCTTCTAATGAAGGTACAGTGTGACGTAAACTTGTTGAGTTCTGTCACTAAACTCACAATTTATCAATATTAGGCAGTGTCTTTAACGTAGTGTCCTAACACTATGTTCTCTCCATCTTGCTATATACGGGATAACGTGAAGATCTAGAAAATAGTATCTATATTTCCACCTGCCTTTGCGTAACAGCCTTAGCCGTTTCCTCATATAACGGAGCAGCACCACAATATACAACTTGAACTGAACTAGTGTCGTACTTTAGGTTAGATTTACATAAGGCTATGATGGCCGCTGGCACTACCGTTATTTGTTCTACCTGAAAAAAAAAGTTGAACTCTCCACTTTCCATATTCATTGTATGGCGTAATTCAACGCCGTGTAATTTAATTTTAGGTCTTAAAGAGGAAATATCAATATTTAAGAGTATTCAAAGAAAAACTAAGTCTCCATTTTTAAATGATTTTTATAACTTATTTATAATTATAGGTATATTAATGTATTTATTTTTTCAAAATTAATTATTTTATTTCTTTAGTCATTTACTTAAGTTATGGAGGAGTATGTTATTGAGATGTCATTGACCTCATAATCCTATCAATATAGTAAAAAAATATAAATTAAAAAAAAATAAAAGTGATATATAATACCTTATATTTTTCAACGGTCTTCAAGTACAATTCCACGTCAAACTTAGGCTAGGTAGACGTAAGTAGTTCCTCTTGTGAAACTAGCTAGAGTACTAATTAACCCCATGGTGTGGTACCATGGGGTTATGGTCAAACCAACTAATGGTGGTAGCACGGTGGCCGGCCTGGATGGAGAAGATGAGGAATTTACTTTTAGGCAAGGAAATAAATAAAATATTTTTTTAACTAATACTTTTTTAGTCTATTTTAATTGCTTGTAAAGCGAAAATTGCATAAAATTGTAGTTTTTTGTACGTTTTTCTTCACGCTTATAGCGAATACTAGTACTACTTATTTTCTAATCGATTATTCGAAGAATGGCATAAAAAAGGCAGTCTACAAATGAAAATCATCCATTATATCATGATGGAATTTAATTCCATCCAAACTGCCGCATTACAAGTTTTTTATAACTTCGCGCTTTATCCCGCACATGGCAGGGTAGGCAGAGAGAACTGTAGGAACCTAGTGTTAAGACACTCCGCTGACTGCTCCCTGCATTTTTCAAGGCATTGCGTGATGAGCGACAAAACTTAAAAAGGCGCACTTTGTCTTGTTGCCAGAGCGAAGAAAATGGAAATAGAAAAATCCATCTTCCCCAAGTGGAAATCAAACACGCAAACCAGTCGTTTTTATAGGCAGACTGTGCGCTACGACAATCCCCGACATTACAACTTTTGTTAATGAATTAATTAAGTGGACTGCAATGAATGTTGGCAACTACCTTAAAGCAATCTTTTTATGCAAGGTAGCCATATAACAGGGTAGACAAAGTTTTCTTGGGGTAGGTAGTAAGATATCTTTGCCTACCCTGCCATAAGCAAATAAATCGAAAATCTAAAACCAAATACTTACGAGCACAAAGTCAAAACACTATGATGATTCAACATAACGCCTTTCGGCAAACCAGTTGTTCCAGACGAATACAAGATAAATACTACGTCATTTTGACCCTCAACCTCGACAGGCGTGAAGTCTTCATAGTTGACATTCCTCATTTTCTCACTGGCGACCGCCAGATCTTTATACAGCAATGTATTGGACGCCTTCTCATCTCCAAATAAGATTATCTTTCTAATAGACCCAAAATTTTTATAGCTTCTCCCGTGCATTTTGTAGGCGGATGGGGAACAGAATATGTACTTCGGTTTTGATATACTCATGACGTGTTTTAGTTCATCTGAAATAGAATTAGAAATATATTATTATTATAATATCGGTCAATCGCGAATAGTACTCGCGCACCGAGGGTTCCGTATAAGTATCATATGTTATACTGATAACATTTGATATTTATACGGAAGTAATTACATGCATAACTTCACACTCTATCCCTAGCGGGGTAGTCAGAGAGAACGGAGCGCCAAGAACGGCGGTCCCTGCATACCTCTTCCGCCTTGTCCGCTGTCATTTACGTACATATCATCATACATGGACTCCGGCGAGTCTTTATGTTTTTTACGTGACCTTACTCCAATATCTTCGATATGTTTTCAAAAGTCAAACGAGATCTTCCCTTAACTGTCTTGCCACTCACTTTTGCTTCATATATCTTTTTTACCGTTCTATCGACCTTTACTAATTAATACAATAATTACAGCTTTTGGTTTACAGTCAGAGATACTAAGATAATCGGTTAAGTTATATTTTAAAGCCAAAAGAACACATATATATACCTGTTCAAAATCTGAGACTAAACCCGTTACCTACGACGGTGCTATCAAATGTAACCAAACAAAGAATATACTCCAGAAGAATCGTTTAAAAGTAAAAGGTAGAACAAGCAATTTACTTAGAGCTTTGTATGTAAAGTTTTATGTACGGATTATTTGTTATCTGTATTTTTTATAATTTTTTTTTTAGTGTCAGGCTTCATTCCGCACATGTCAAGGTAGGCAGATGGAACTGCAGGAACTATATTAACCTAGTGTTAAGACACTCCGTTGCTCAGTCCCTGCTTTCTCCGTCCCCGCTTTTCACCTTTTTCGAGGCATTGCATGTTGAGTGGCGGAACTCAACGCCGCGCTTTTGCCTAGTTTCCAGAGTGAAGAAAGAAAGAACCATCTTCCCCGAGTGAGAATCGAACCTACAAACCGTCGCGTTTAGAGGTAAACGTTACGCATCAGCGCCACGACGGTCTACATTTTTATTTCATTTTTTTAATATACCAACACTAATGACTTCTTGGTCCTTAACCTTCACGTGTTCTAATCATCAATACTAATTATAATATTAATGACATTTAGAATTAATACTTGTCATAAAGAACGTTTATATAATTATTATAGCATATTATCTTAAGTTTGTAATTAATAGATACTTATAACTAGGGCTATATATATATATATATATATATATATATATATATATATATATATATATATATATATATATATATATATATATATATATATATATATATATATATATATATATATATATATATATATATATATATATATATATATATATATATATATATATATATATATATATATATATATATATATATATATATATATATATATATATATATATATATATATATATATATATATATATAGCCCTAGTTAACCTAAGTGAACCTAGTGTTAAGACACTCCGTTGCTTAGTCCCTACTTTCTCCGTCCTAGATTATTGCGGAAAATTGATCAATTAAATCATATGTTGTAATTAATGGGTCATGTATTCCATTTAGTAAAACAGTTAAGAATTTAGGTTTACTTGTGGACCAACATTTATCTTGGGTTCCACAAGTTGAAGAGGTAAGTAAAAAAATGTATGGTACTTCTTCGTGCCTACGTAAGTTGCGCAATTTCCTACCTATACCCACCAAATTTTTTTTTTAGCTTCACGCTTTATCCCGCACATGGCAGGGTAGGCAGAGGGAACTGCAGGAACCACACGAACCTAGTGTTAAGACACTCCGTTACTTAGTCCCTGCTTACTCCGTTCACCAAAATTGTGCTGGAAAATTCAACCATTTTACTAATTCTTGATTATGCTGATATTTGTTACCTTCACATTAAAAAGGAGCTTTTGAATAAACTAGAGCGACTTCAAAATCTTTGCATCAGGTTCATATTTGGTGTACGCAAATATGATCATTCCGAGTTTCGTAATAAGCTCGAGTTTCACACACACTTTCTTCATCTTTTCTATTCAGTGCTTTTTTTTTTTTATTTCAAAATAGTTAGCTATACAGATACTTGGTTCGTACCGTCCGGTCGTTCGTTTTTTTTAAATTTAATATTACTTAGAACTAAGGCTATGGCTGATAAGCGAATTACACAAGTCTATACGTTTTATCATTTGTTAAATAAAATTAAATTTTATAATAAATTAAGGTCACTTGATAGTGTTACACAATAATGGCAAAAATTAAAAATATTTGCACTGACTGTTTAATCCTTCTACTCCTCCGTACTTGCATATATTGCATAATATGTATGTATGTATGTATGTAGGTTTATATATGTATATTTCAATGTTTATATTTCTTTTTTTTATTTTAAACATTTTAATTATTTGCACCACTCATGCCCGCTTTTTGAAATTTATTCACTTCCATTGGTTGGCTAGAAGAGATTTCAGAAATAAGCCCACCGTTGTCAAATTTTCTTGTTTATATATTTCATTTGTATTTTATTTATGTGCAAGAATATATACTTGAAGAAACAATTTAAGTTTCTTCATGACACCCACTCACGTTCCTTACGCTCCAATAGTAACCTGTTACTCGAAATTCTTATTCATACTTTTTCCTTTTTCTCTAATTCCTTCACTATTAAAGCTGCCCGACTATGGAATTCCTTGAAATTAGACGTGCGAAAAGCCTGGTCACTTTTCAAAAGCGTTTTAAAAACTACTATTTAAATCAGTAGCTTTTGCCTTTGTTATATTATAATAATATATATATTTTTTGGTATTGAATTTATATATATGTGCATTATAAATGTATGTATTTATGAATATGTTTGCCTGGAAGAGATCGCTTTAAGCGATGATTGTACTTCTGTTCCTTTTATTTTCATAACTATTATATTGTGTTTATACTGTTGTGCAATAAAGTATATATGTATTTGTATATATATGTATATGTTATCTTTACCCTATCTCCATTTACAAACGTAATTCAACATCGCTTTACAATTGCGAACTTTGTTCAGATATCGTTATCGAATCGTGAACGAGCAAATATTTCAATGTAAACAAAACAATAAATAAAATATTGTAAATTTCTTAATATCAAAATTTATAATTTAGTATTTCGTTAGCAAATACTCTCCTTTTGCTGATTCTTGATTATGCTGACCTAAGAGGATAAACTTGAGCGCCTTCAACTCCGTTACTCCGTCCCCGGTTTCCGCCGTTTTCGAGGCATTGCGTGTTGAGTGGCGGAACTCAACGCTGCGCTTTGCCTTAGATGCCAGAGCGAAGAAAATGGAAATAGAAAAATCCATCTTCCCCGACTGGGAATCGAACCCAGTAACCGTCGCATTACAGGCAGACGTCGCGCCTCTGCGCCACGACGGTCCTCTATACTTCATCTTCTTTACTGGCTTCTTTAATTTTTGGGCGAGTCACATTCTCGATGTCTTCGCTCGAAACGTAACCTCTCCTTAAAAATTCCTTACCATGCTTCTTCCTTTTATAGTTGCTCCTTTACCACAACTGCCTGTCAGTTATCGAACTCCCTTCCCCTCGATATTGGAAATACCAAAACATTTTTAATTTTTAATCGTCGCTTAAAGAAACACTATCTGTCACTTTGATTAATTGATTTTACTTTATTTTTATACAACACACATATTTTGTATTTAGATATTTTATTGCGTAATATTTATTCTCATTTAATAATGTGATAATTTTATATGTAAGTGTATGTGTGTGTGTGTGTGTGTGTATATCTATATATGTGTATGTATATGTAGGTATATATGTTTGTATGTATGTGTATGTGTGTGTATATATATATGTATATGTATGTATGTATATGTTTGTGTGTATGTACATATTTATGTATATTTTATACACCACTTAAATATTACTTGCACCCCAACCCTACTTCAATTTTTATATTTCCTCTGCATTAAGGTTGCCTGGCAGAGATTATTTAACAATAAGGCCCCCTTTTGTACCAACGTATGCTTTTATTATTGTAATTCTGTATATTTTATTGGGTGTACAATAAAGAATTATTATTATCGATTGCCATTTGATATCGCGGTCGTTCACGTATATTGAATTTTTTTTAGCTTCACGCTTTATCTCGCACATAGTATGGTAGGGTAGGTAGTGGGAACTAGGAACTAGGGGGTAGGAACCTAGTGTTAAGACACTCCGTTTTCCGCTTTCGTTCTTTTGAGGCATTGCGTTTTGAGTGGCGGAACTCAACACAGCGCTTTGCCTAAAATAATTTTTATATCAATCTATATATTTGGAGGCTGTTAACGAGACAGTCGTGGAGTCCGTTCCCGATTAGTGAAAAAAATTATTTTTACTCGTAAAATAATGAAACTAGAGTTTATACAATACACACTTTCTCTCTGCTTATCTTGCTTTATGCGGGATACAGCGTGAAATGTGAAAAACTAAACTTAAACTAAACTTACCGTTAGTATAAGCTAAGTTAATTGTAGTAACAACTGCGCCACAACAAGATATGCCTATTATTGTACTCCAGAATTCCCTTCGATTTTCCGAACTAATTGCGATCACATCGCCCTTTTTAATTCCCAAGCGATTTAAAGAAACAGCTAGGTTTATAGCTTCTTGAGCTATTTCGTCGTAAGTTAGCTTTTCATGTGTCATGCCGTTTATCTGGAAATGATAATAATTGTATTAAATAAAGGCATATTTGTACAAAGCAGGATTTGAACCTGTACTTCTTTTTAGTAGTTCAAGATTAGATCATTGTGGCTGAGCTATAGGGTGAGTGGTGTGTGCCCACCCCGATATTCGTCTGATTCCCCAAAACTTTTAATACCAAAAGTGGGGAAAATTAAGAGTGACCAAAGTTTAGTTAACAAGTAGTTATTGATATGTTTAAGTTGATTAATAGCTTTTTTAAGGATTTACGTAAATTATGTAAAAACAAATAACTTTTTGAATGTCAAGTAAAATTTTACTAAATGAAGGGTATCGTGAAAGTGATAATTTTATGCATCAAATTACTTATCAGACTAACAAGTTGTGATATTTTTTTCGCTGACGCTTGTTTTGGTTGACACACGTGTTAGTGAGAATTTTTTACTTTTGAAGTGATATTTGATATTTCATGAAGTGGAAGTAAAATCAAACATAAAATTGTTAAGAGTTCCATATTAGTAAGGTGTTTGGTTGTAGTGTGTGTTTGTTTTGTTGTATTTGTTAGATTTGTTTTTAAGGTAAGTTAGGTTATTTTTTGTTAACATGGATCCTGATCCTCCGCCTGACCCTCCCGATCCTGGGGCTGGTATTGTTGAGGTTCAGATTCCTAATAGGAAGAGACAATATGATAACTCACCGGCTGTAAGTGAATCAGCCAAAAAAACTATAATTGATCCGTCTAGTGCTACCCCGTCAATACAAAATCTGTATGTACATCCTTCATTATCCGAGACCCCAAAATCCTACCTAGATTCCGACAAAGGCCCTTTCATAGTATATGTGTCAAGGGAAATACCTGACCCCGCAGCTGGTACCTCCATCAGAGCTATCAAGTTTGGCCAATTCTTACACAAAAATAAAATTTCTAATATCACAAATGATGGTATTAAAAATATTGGACGCAACAAAATTAGTGTTGAATTTTCAACTGCTACTGCAGCGAATTTATTTTTATCAAACCCACTTCTAAGTCTATGTAAGTATGTTGCAGCTATACCTACCTTCAACATTACTAGAATGGGTATTATAAGAGAGGTTCCAGTAGACTTCTCTTTAGATGAACTGGTTGATTCATTGGTTTTTCCCTCTGGATGTGGACAAGTGCTCAAGGCTAGACGTTTGAATAGAAAGAGTGTGAGTGAGGGAGTGACTACATGGGTCCCGACTCAGTCAGTTGTAGTCACTTTCCGTGGACAGGAGTTGCCTGATAGGGTCTTTTCCTATCATTCCTCTCTCCCTGTAGAACCTTACAAGTTCCCCACGATCCAATGCTTGAATTGTTGTCGCTTTGGTCACATTAAAACACAGTGTAGATCGCAGCCCAGGTGCTACAGGTGTGCACAATCTCACACTGGTGATAAGTGTGAAGTAAATAAGGAGAATGCTAAGTGTTTATACTGTACAAGCAAGCATTATGCGACGGACAAGGACTGTCCGGAGTATGCAAGACAACAATCTATCAAAATTGTTATGTCTCAGGAGTGCATTTCTTATCAAGAAGCATCCTCTCGTTTCCCTCCAGTACAACGTTCCTATGCAGACATTGCAAAGGAAATGTTTTTCCCTCCAATATACTCTAATCCCCAATTCCATCAAACCAAAACCCCTGGCAAATCCTACCGCAAGACCGTTTTCCAGTCTCCTCGTCCCCGCGCTCCTTTGGCAAAGGGTTATGACAGACAAGCTCACCAATCTTTAGTTGGTAATTGTTCCTCTTCCCTTCCCAATGGTTGTGCTCTAAGCCAAAATGTTGACAACTCAACAGTGGCTAGAAAGGATCTGTTAGTTGCTCTAACAGAAACCCTTGTGAGCATAATCAGTACTTGTGATGAACTTCCCTTACCGTCCAACGTTGCCCTTAATTTAACTAAAATCTTTAACATCCTCAACAATGGCTCCACTAAGCTTCCTACAGTGGAATAGTAAAAGTGTTCGGCCTAAAAAGCATGAACTTCTTAATATTATTTCTCTGTATAAACCTGCTGTTGTTGCCCTCTCTGAGACATGGCTGATGCCTGATTCCCCTTTTAGGGTTCCAGGTTTCTCCTGTTTGGGAGAGGACAGGAATGATGGGTATGGAGGTAGTGCTATCCTCATCCAGCACTGCTCTTCCTACTCCCGTATTCCTATCCCTCCTCACAGTCATCAGTTTAATGCTGTTGCTGTGAGAGCTTTCGATATCTCCTTCCTCTCCGTCTATATCCCTCATCCTTCCACCTCCCTTTTCCTTGAGCTGAAATCTGTCATCTCTTCGCTCCCTGTTCCTGTGCTGGTCCTGGGTGATTTTAACACCCATCACACTTTGTGGGGGTGTTATTACTGTGACGGATTTTCACCTTCGTTGGTGGACATGATTGATGATGTGGATCTCTGCATTCTCAATGATGGGTCACCGACTCGTAGGGTCAATCCTAATCAGAACCCTAGGACCGCTATCGACCTGTCCCTATCATCTCCTTCTCTTGCTTCCTTACTATCATGGTCCGTACTTCCCTCCACCCATGGTAGTGATCACTTTCCTATCCACCTGTCACTCAATAATGGATTCCCATCCACACCCAATCCTAGTCCGCTTCTTAAATTTAATTTAAAAAAAGCCAATTGGGCTGAGTACTCGAACTCTGTTGATTGCATGTTGGACGAACTTCCTGAATCTATTAATTATGAGAATGTCACTTTTTGTTATGATCGGTTTGTCTCTGCCATTTTATCTGCGGCTGATTTTCATATCCCTAAAAAGATCTCCATGCAGAATCGGATGCCTTCCAATCCCTGGTGGGATCAGGAATGCTCTGACTCTGCCAATCGGCGGACATTAGCTGAAGTGTCATACGCAGCCTGTATGACAATGGAGAATTTTGTTGAATTCAGACGCAGTGATGTGAAGTTTAGGAAATTAATTTGGAAAAAGAAGAAACTTGGCTGGGTCAATTTCTGTGAATCCCTAAACCCTCGCACCCCTTCCTCAGTCGTGTGGACAAATGTTAAGAGGTTTCGCCGATCACTTAATAATGTCCCTAGTCCTATTTCCAATAATCCTACCTTGTGGCTTAACGACTTTGCTACCAAATTGGCTCCACCTTTTGTTCCATCTTGTGACCTATCCCTAATAGATCTGCCGACTGAATCCTCAGAGGAAATGGACGTCCCCTTTTCCTATGAGGAACTCAAAAGCGTCTTAACGGGTTTAAAGGACACTAGTCCCGGTGAGGACGGTGTCCCATATGCATTGATTAAAAATCTAGATAAAAAGTCAATGTTGTATTTTCTACAGGTAATAAACATCATCTTTCAGTCTGGCAATATTCCCAATTCTTGGAAATCCCAACTCATTATCCCCATCCTAAAACCTGGAAAATGTTCATCTGACCCTAAGTCCTACAGACCGATTGCTCTATCATCAACACTATCAAAAATTGTTGAGCGGATTTTAAAAAACCGGTTGGAATGGATAGTGGAAAGCAGAAATATCTTAGCTCCCTCTCAGTTTGGCTTTAGAAAGGGGTTAAGCACTATAGATAGTGTCAGCATTCTCACTACAGACATTCGAAGAGCTTTTGCCAAAGGAGAGTATTTGGTGGGTGTTTTTCTAGATGTTGCATCTGCTTATGATAATGTTCATATTCCGTTGCTCAGGCAGAAAATGCAACAGCTGAGTATTCCGCCGAGGATGAATCATTTCATTTGTAATTTGCTCACCGGCCGTACGGTATCTGTTAAACATCCGCTAATTACTATACCCTCCAGACTCGTCTGGAAAGGTCTTCCTCAGGGCTCCTCTCTTAGTCCTCTGTTGTATAACATCTACACACATGACCTCGAACTGTCTGTTAGTAATTTTTGTAACATCCTTCAGTACGCTGATGATATCGTCATCTATTACAGCTCAATCTCGGTAGAGGACATAACTTACCGACTCAATACTGCTTTGCACTATCTTAACCAGTGGTTATCAAATCATGGCCTGGCTCTGTCTATAGAAAAGTGCCAGTTGGTGGTATTTACGAAGAAAAGAAATATACCACATATTGATATTATGTGTGATGGTATCCCCATTCAGGTCATGGATAATGTTAAATTTCTTGGCATAATTCTCGATAAACGACTGAACGGAATTGCCCATGCTGAATACCTCAGCAAGAAGTGTGAGAAAGGCATCAATGCTCTAAGAGCTGTGTCTGGTGTGTGGTGGGGTGCACACCCGTATACTCAGAAGCTCCTGTACGGTGCCATTATCCGGAGTTATATTGATTACGCTCTATTTGTTCTGGACCCCTTCAATAAAATTGCCACAGAGAAACTTAATCGCATCCAGTACAAATGCCTGCGCATTATCCTAGGGGCAATGAGATCTACTCCTACAAACGCACTTCAGGTAGAGTGTGTCGACCCTCCTCTTCCTATCCGCAGACAATTCCTTTCCGACCGATTTGTGGGCAAAATGTTACAGCTTTCTTCCCATCCTCTCTGGAGTAAGTTAACTGAGTTAGCTGACCTTATCCCACGGCACAAACCATTACCGTACTTACTCAATAGTTTCCTTAAATTCACCAATTTACCTCATCCACTGTCCCGTTTTCCATCTAACCCATTATTTTGTACACCTTACAAGGCATTGGTGTACCATCCTTATATCATAACAGATCTTGCCTTGTCCAAGGGAGATCCAGGCACCAACGCAAAATTCCAAGAGATAGTAAATGAAAATTGGTCAAAACATCTTCACATCTTTACCGATGCATCCAAGCTTTCAATTGAAGGCTGTGTTGGTGCAGCTTGCTGGATACCAAAATTCAAAATTATTTTACAATTTAAATGCCCTCCCGAATCATCAGTGTTTACAGGTGAGGCTGTTGCTTTATTGGAAGCAATCCTGTTCACGCTTTCCCACAATATAAAACAGACAGTAATATTTACAGACTCACTGAGCTGCTTAATGGCCATAAAGGGTAACCCGTTTCATAGTAAACTGAGATCTTCGATTGTTTTAAGGATTCGTGAAGAATTATTCACTTGTCATCTAAAGGGCTTGGAGGTCACTCTTGTATGGATTCCAGGCCATTCTGGAATTAGAGGAAATGAATCTGCAGACTCTTGCGCTAAACTAGCAGTACAATGTGGTACTTTAGATCACTTCTCTAATTCGGCTCAGGATTTGTTGTCTCTTGCATTCACTCACTTGGATAAGTCCTGGTCTAAGCACTGGGATCTATCTAAATCTCAGAAGGGTAAATATTATGCATTTCTCCAGCCGGTTATTCCAAAGCGTCCTTGGTTCTTCTCTCAAAAATTGACTGAACGGAGAGTTATATCTACAATCTGCCGCTTACGCCTTGGACATGCATGTACGCCTGTCCACCTGGCTAAGATCAGGGTCAGGGACCACTCTCTGTGTGAATGTGGCCTAGACGACGGTTCTCCTTCCCATATTCTGTTTTCCTGCCCCAAATTAATCCGTCCCTTGTATGATGTCCTTCCTAACAAAGTCCCTCGTCCTCTCAATGTTCAGTGTTTGTTAATGTTTGTGTTTAGTCCTTTATGTAAATTTTTATGTAAATATATTAAGTATAATAATATTAAGGTATGAACTAACACCCATGTAGATTAATATTTGTTACTAACCCTCAATATCGTGTGTATATTTTGTAAATATATATATTTTTTTTATCTTGTTTATAGGTGAAGGATTAAAACTGGATCTCTTATAAACATGCATCCCTCTAATGTGTGATATTTTTCTTTTTTACCGTACATTCTCCTTTGTGTGTTCTCCATTCAACGTGACATTGGCGAAGTGAATTGTGCTCAACTGGCACGCTCGAAACGCCATAAATTAAAAGAAGAAGAAGAAGAAGAAGAAGAACAAGTTGTGATAAGAATATGTTAATTTAAAATAAAAAAATGCTTTTAACTGCAGTGGTGCAGAAGCGCAGTGTCTGTAAACGCGACAGTTCGTGGGTTCGATTCCCAGTCGGGGAAGATGGAGTTTGCCATTTCTATTTTCTTCGCTCTGGCAACTAGGCAAGCGTAGCGTTGAGTTCCGCTACTCGACACGCAATGCCTTGAAAGAGCGGACACTGCATTCGTTTGTATTGTATTTATATTGTTCTAACATATATTATGTTGAAATAAAGGACTTTCTAAGGTCGATTCTTTCAGCAAGCAAATAATTGGAAATGATTAATTTTGTCTCATTATGAATATCGAATACACAAATACCTAAGTCAGATAATATAAAAAATTAATATAAAAAAATTACACATTTTACACATATTACAAGTATTGAATCTCCGACTGTCACACAGTGTTACAGCAACTGTGCTACATGGGTCTAAATTATCTTACTTGTACCTAAAAATGACTCAAAATAACTTGAAAATGCTTTAAGCATTTTGGACTTTGAACGACATTTAAAATAATGACAAAAACACATGTTAATAATCTCATGAGTCATGACTCATCTAAAAAATATTAATAGGTATTGTGTACAATGTACTTGGAACTCTAACGCTAAGCCTTACGATCGTGGGTTCGATTATTAGTTGAAAAAAATTATTTTTATTTCCTTGCGCTGGTAACAGGGAAAATGTGGCGTTGAGTTCCGCTTTTAAAAAAGTGTTTATATATTTTAAAAAAAATATTTCTCTTTAGATAACACTTGAAAATATATTTAACGAAATGACGTTTCGATTTAAACATTAAATTAAAATTTAAATTTCACCTATTTAATCTACATTAAGAACTTATTTGGTTACTTGCAAAAATAAAATACAAATATATAAATTTTTCCAACTTCGTTCAAAAAAAAAATGTCCTGAAATTTTCGGGTTCTACCAAATGATGTCATAATTGTGAAATAATTTTCTTAAATTACTTTTTCAAACTTAAGCTTAGTTACAAGAACTATATAAAGCATAAGTTACTAGTAAAAAACAAACACAGCCTGTATCATAACAAAGTTGGATAATTCCACTCATATAACAACTATGTTAAATGCACATAGTAAATATATATATGTATATATGTACATACTCATATTACGTACGCGTTGCTTAAATAACTATACAAGATATATGTATATATATAGTAATTATAAAGAAAACACTATTAATTTCTAATATTTTATAATATCTTAGAAAATTAGTTTTATAACACAAAAATTCTACATAATATATTAAAATTTGACATATTAAGCGATAAATAAACTCACCAATGCAACTTTTCCGATGTTTTCATGTAATTTACTCAACATATATTCACTAAAATTTAGATTTGCTGCTATGAAACGGTCAGACGGACCGTATATATGTTTTGGATTTTTCAACATGACGACTTTAGTGTAGCGCGACTCGTTTAGATCTGACTCGGGAAGCGTTTTCGCTGTATACGTTCATACTTGTGGTACAAATTATAGCGTTTATATTTAAAAATAGCAACTTTGAAGGTGAACTTGTTAATTGATTTTTGTATTTTTTTTCTATAAATTTTGAATATTATTTAAAGATTATATCGTCTTATGTAATATTGATTTGTATAAATATTTTTAATTTATATTATTAGTAATTAGATATCGATTTTATTAATCGATCGTTTAATTTGTTATATCGATATTGTTTATGAATTTATATTGAAAATATATTAGTATATTCTTTTATTGATATTATATTACTATATATAATACAATTGTGATACTATGACTCTACTTGTTATAAGAAATATCGATTTTCATTTACATCGTAAATTGATTTCCATTCGATTTAAAAATATAAAATCAATTATACGAGTAGAGCAACTATAATTTTTACATTGATTGTTCGTTTAAGGAAACATTTATATTTACTAGAACTTTTAAAGTAATAATACACACTAAAGATAGATACTTAAAAAATTATATGTAGCTAAGTGACTTATATTTATTATATAAACATTTGGTTAAGCAGTGAGTTTGGCCAGTCTCAAATACGAGCAAAAAGTAGAGAGTGGAGTGTTTAGTCACCAGGTCATCTGTCATCTACAAGCTATAGCTGGTATGTTATCACTAGTTATCGGACACCCTGGCCTGTCTATTGATTTAAAACCTTTAACCAAGATTTGGTACAATGTTAATATTAGATTTATATATAGTTTTATTAGACATAATTTTGATACTAAAAAGTTTAAAGTTGTCTAAATGATTTTTTCTATTTGATCATTGGTTCAAATCCCAGTTCTGGGAATGAACTACTGATTAAGCTTTTCCACATTAATAACACATAAAGTGTGGCGTTAGGTATCGCCACTCGACTCATTTCATAACGTTACGAGAGCAGGAAAGTGGAGAACGGAGTGTCTTAACACTGGGCTTAATCTAGGCATTTTGCTCAATATATTTACCTAAAAATATTATGGAAAACTCGCTTTCACTTCCACCGCGCGTTTTGTACGAGAGATCAAATATTGTTTCTGTTATTACTGATAAGTGATAACATCCATGTCATCTTGATAGTGTTATTTAGTTTTCAGAATTCCGTACCTAAAAGGTTAAAACGGTCTGTTTATCTGTCATCAGGCTGTATCTCATGAACTGTGACAACTAGAACGCTAAAATTTTCATAAATTATGCATTTCCGATGCCACTATAGCAACAAACAGTAAAAATAAAAAAATCAAATAATAAAAGATATATTTTTCTATTTCCATTTTCTTCGCTCTGGAAAAACTAGGCAAAGCGCGGCGTTGAGTTCCGCCACTCAACACGCAATGCCTCGAAAAAGGCGGAAAGCGGGGACGGAGAAAGCGAGGACTAAGCAACGGAGTGTCTTAACACTAGGTTCCCACACTCCCTGCATTTCCCTCTGCCCACCCAGCCATGTGCGGGATAAAGCGTGAAGCTACAAAAAAAAAGAAGACACTCCGTACTGTGAACGTAATTGTAAGTATTATTATCCAGCGGTATGAGTAGAAGAGAAGAAACTGCTTAGCATTCCATGGATTCACCGTGCGGGTGCCCATCGCGTTGTAGGAAGAGGAGCTCCGATCAGCGCTTGGGACTTGCGACCCAAGTGTAGGTTTAAAGGGGCCCCTTTAAAATGTATGAACGCTCACCTTCACAGTCCCACTACCTAACCAAATCACGAAATAGATACAGAACCCTCAATGCACAGAGTACTGCTCGCGCTTGGCCGATATTTTTTTTTTAACTTTTTTACTAATACCCACTAAATACTGGGCAATGGCTTTACCGAATATTTGCATAGTAAACTGAATTGCATTGATTTTGAAAAAATAGTAATGTTATTTTACTCTGCCCATTAAATATTTAAAATCAATCATATTTATAATCAATCAATCAATTAATCTGGACTTTGATCCATAATCTTAGGTTTTTCCGTACAAGTCCGATTAAAATCGGTTCACCTGTTTAGTAGATTAGCACGAAAATACAGAAAGACGGACTAACAAAAATAATTAAATTGTTTTCTTTAAATATTGTGTAAATAACAATACATGAGGTAAACGTGTTGCATCCTTAAACGATTTTTTTTAGCTTCACGCTTTATCCCGCACGTGGCAGGGTAGGCAGAGGGATCTGCAGGAACCATACGAACCTAGTGTTAAGACACTCCGTTACTTAGTACCTGCTTACTCCGTCCCCGCTTTCAAACTATTTTAAAGTAGCGTTGGTTTTTTTTTGTTTATGTCAAATATCTAGCGGAGACCTAGTGACGTCACTCTGCCTGTACACTACAAGACGCTCCCAAGCTCTCCGTATTGCCACCGTATTTACTCCGTATTTACTACTCATGCTCTATTGTCATAATACTGTGTAAATAACTTTTTTTTCTACTTTAAACCTTTTTGTATCAGATTTCACTCAATTCAATTGACTCTCCGCCCTCTGCTCTCTCCCTACTTTACAGATCGTAAATATAAATAGATAAAAAGAATATATTTTTGACATAAACAAAATACAATTAAAATCATATCTGATAAGACATTGCAGGTCTGATAAGGAGCTTATCACGGACCAACTGTGAGATAAAATGGAGATAACAATGAACTTTGTACTACAACGATAAAAAATACATAACAATATAAAAAAATGCTATTGTAAACATGACGGTCGCGGGTTTGATTCCTATGTGGGGGAATTGTATACAACTGTACAATAGCTATGAAGTCTTGGTACCTGCTAGTTGTTCTTCAATTGTATACAATTGTACTCTACAGTAACAATCTCTCGGTCAGCTATGAAGTCCTGGTACCTGCTAGTTGTTCTTCAATCGTATACAATTGTACTCTACAGTAACAATCTCTCGGTCAGCTATGAAGTCCTGGTACCTGCTAGTTGTTCTTCAATTGTATACAATTGTACTCTACAGTAACAATCTCTCGGTCAGCTATGAAGTCCTGGTACCTGCTAGTTGTTCTTCAATCGTATACAATTGTACTCTACAGTAACAATCTCTCGGTCAGCTATGAAGTCCTGGTACCTGCTAGTTGTTCTTCAATTGTATACAATTGTACTCTATAGTAACAATCTCTTGGTCAGCTATGAAGTCCTGGTACCTGCTAGTTGTTCTTCAATCGTATACAATTGTACTCTACAGTAACAATCTCTCGGTCAGCTATGAAGTCCTGGTACCTGCTAGTTGTTCTTCAATTGTATACAATTGTACTCTATAGTAACAATCTCTTGGTCAGCTATGAAGTCCTGGTACCTGCTAGTTGTTCTTCAATCGTATACAATTGTACTCTACAGTAACAATCTCTCGGTCAGCTATGAAGTCCTGGTACCTGCTAGTTGTTCTTCAATTGTATACAATTGTACTCTACAGTAACAATCTCTCGGTCAGTTGTAGTAGTCCAACTTAAAACTAGTCTTTTTCAACGTAAAACGTGACAGTTGCGAGTCAACAAAAAATAACTATACAGATTGGTCTCAAAGTGGAATACAGAGTGTCTTAAAACAAGGTTCCGATACTTACGCTAGGAAACTGTAGGAACATAGGAACCTAGTGTTAAGACACTTCATTGCTTAGTCCCTGCTTTTCGCCTTTTTCAAGGCATTGTGGAACTCAACGCCGCGCTTTGCCTATTTTTCCAGAGCGAAGAAAATGAAAATAGAAAAATCCATCTTCCCCGAGTGGGAATCGAACCCTCAAACGCCTCGCGTTTACAGGCAGACGCTTACGCCTCTGCGCCACGACGGTCCTCGAACGGTACTTTATAGTTGAAATAATTATTAAACTTATACTTTACTATAACAGAATAGTGTATTTCTCTCTAACTATTATTTTTATTTTTGTTCACTATAATCAAAGTAATAACTGATCAAACTATTTTAAAAAAGAGAGACATTTTCTTTGCTTAGGTTCCATTAAAAAATTTGTGTCGTAACATACAATGAAGACTGATAATGTAATTATGAGGTTAAATTACTATTTTTCGTATTTAAACACACACAATAATTTCAAACTGATTTCAATTTTAATAACGTGTGACTGACATTCATTATAAGTAAGACATTCACTAAAATGTGTAAAAATAGTGACATCACTAATATGTATCTATGTATGTATATATGTATGTATGTATGTACGTATGTATGTGTGTATGTATGTATGTGTGTATGTATGTGTGTATGTATATAAACTAAAATAAAACACACAACCAGACAGTAACATATGTATTACAATCACGCGAGATAGCTGTACGTGTCCTTCTCCCCCTCGGCGCGCTCTAGGTATTCCTTTTCAATCAATATGTCGATACATTTCTGGAAATTAAAACATAAATATATATAAATTTAATAATTATTAATAAATATTTTTTTTTAGCTTCACGCTTTATGGCAGGGTAGGCCTCGGGAACTGCAGGAACCATAGGAACCTAGTATTAAGATACTCCGTTGCTTAGTTCCTGCTTTCTACGTCCCCACTTTCCGCCTAATATATAAATAGTTTGTTTATATTACTACATTCTGTGTAATAAATATAAATACATATAAAATCATATAAGTACAAATAAATATCCATAAATACATATAAATACGTGTAAAAACTTAAGGCTCACCTTAATAACAGGCACTCTGGGCTTGAACCGCGACGACAGCTGGTTCAGCACTTCGACCACCAGGTGCTGGTGCTTTAACGTCTTACGAGTCTTCATTATCCTTACTATGGCAGCCTGGAAATTAATAATATATATTACATATTACTTTATATATAAATAGTTTGTTTGTTTGAATGTACTCAACTCAGGAACTAATATGTTGAATCTCTTTTTTTATTGATTCGTTTCATCGTTTTTTTTTTGTTGATTCGAAGTTTTCACTTTAACATTTTATAATTTCGTAAATTGAACCCATTATCCTTGGAAAACGAACCAAATAAATATTATATAATTTCTTTAAATATTTTCTTTTCCTATAAGACTTTTAAAATTAATAAAAAAAAATATTTTTTAAGTATCTATCTATAATTTATATCAACTTTATTGACTTGTGTATTGTATTTAAAATCATTATTTTAATAATGTTATGGTTATATGATATTATTTTTCTAAACATTTTTTTACTCCGAGTCCATTAGTGAGAAAATGTTTTTTGTTGCTTTTGCCTTAACGTTATAGGTGTCAATACGTGTCCGTGCGCGCATTGTACAAAGTTTGTAGAAGTTGTTTATTTATATATTGTTTTTTATATGTTCTCTTTATTTTTTTCCCGAAAAACGAGTGCGTGTTAAGTGTACACATAAATATACACATACACACACACGCACACACATGCATACGCACTCAAACGCACACACACACTCAAATGCACACACGCTCTCAAATGTACACACGCTCTCAAATGCACACACGCACTCAAATGCACACACGCTCTCAAGTGCACGTACGCTCTCAAATGTACACACGCTCTCAAATGCACATACGCTCTCAAATGTACACACGCTCTCAAATGCACATACGCTCTCAAATGTACACACGCACTCAAACGCACACACGCACTCAAATGCACATACGCTCTCAAATGCACATACGCTCTCAAATGTACACACGCTCTCAAATGCACATACGCTCTCAAATGTACACACGCTCTCAAATGCACATACGCTCTCAAATGTACACACGCACTCAAACGCACACACGCACTCAAATGCACAATGTACCCAGATACACGTACCTGTATAAGCATCTTGCGGTCCTCCTCGATGTGTTTGTGCGTGGCCTCCTGCTCCACCTTGAGCTCCGTCTTCAGAGGGATGTTTATGTTGACGCGCAGCTTCTTACTAAGGTATAAACAAAATATTATAAAAGAGAAGAGAATATTATATAAAAGAGCATAAGAAAAACAATTTCATTAGGCTGTCGTGGAAGAGTATGTCATTTTAGTTTTCGTGGACAGCGTTCGGTTGCGAGTTCGATTTCGATTTAGGTTATGTTTTGCGGCGTTTAACTCCGCTCTTTATACACGGTTCCCCGTTATTTTATAACTTACCATATTGTATGCGGGAAGAAAGGAAGCAACATTACGAATACAGTTCAAGTTTAAATAACAATAGTATCTATTATTTACTGTAAAAATAAAAAACCATTACGACTAAAATTAATAACGTGTTACAAAAACACTCCCGGGAACAATTGTATTCAAATTATTTTCTTAATAACTAACCTAGAACAAAGTGCGATATTAAATTCCGTACACAAATGAAATGAAAAATAAAATGTAAAAGGAGGGTTCCTTTTACAATTTTGTTTTCACCTCATTAGTTTCGCCTACCTCCAACATTTTAATACCTCCAACGTCTCCCCTACCTCTCTGCCTCTACCTCTGTATTTATAAACAATTGTACTCACTTTTTATACCCTAAATATAATTCCACAATGGACGACTCCATTAACTCGGACTCGTCGTCTTGACACACGAGGAGTTTCGCTTTGAGAAGAATTTGTAACACCTGGAGAAGAATATATACAACGTGAATTTAAAAAAATAATAAATAAAAAATAAACTAAGATAACCAAATATCTTTGCAGAGCTTAACACCAACGCAACTTATTTACTTTGTTAGTAGAACAATAGTCGACTGTAATAGTTCTTAGTTCGAATCCTATAAGAGGGAACTATTTTATTTTTAATCAGCTCTAGTGGATAGGGCGCGGCGTTAAGATCCGCTAATTAACGGAATGTAAAAAAACACTATTTTCTAGCTTACCTCTTGTAAATTTTAATAATGAAAGTAAAATATACAAATAAAAATACCATATTAAAATAAGCAGCAAAGTTCATAAAACAAATAAATAAATAAACTGCCTCAACTAAGCTCGATTTTTATATTATCCTAATTTAATATGTTTTTAAAAAAAAAAAAACATTTCTAGAAAAAAAAACTTAATGTCTCAAAATGTGAAAATCAGAGAACAGAGTATCCAAACACTATATCCCCTCCGCCTATCCCGCTATATGGAAGATAAAACTAAACGAAACAATACCTACGTATATAAAAACAATAACCTACCTGTATAGAAACAATACCTACCTATATAAAGACAATACCTACCTGTATAAAGACAATACCTACCTATATAAAGACAATACCTACCTGTATAAAGACAATACCTACCTATATAAAGACAATACCTACCTGTATAAAGACAATACCTACCTATATAAAGACAATACCTACCTGTATAAGGAAATCTCCCTTGATCCCGGTGTGCTGCTCCAGCTGGCGCACAGACCACGACGTGTTGTCGTTGAACTGCAGCAGTACGGCCATTTGGAAGGTGCTCGCCTGCAGCGTGTATCTAAAGTTGGAAAAGATATTAAATTATAGTTATTTTATACAAATAAAAGGTTTCTTTTGCTTTTCTTTTAGTATGCATCATAATAAAAGAAAAATAAAAACTTGTTATTTCTCACAGATTACAACATTTATAGTTTTATAGCTAATGTCCTATATATTACTACTAACATACTATTACATTAATTTTAATGCATGGTAATATTATAAAAAGGACCGTCGTGGCGCAGAGGCACAATGTGTGCCTGTAACGCGACGGTTTCTGGGTTCGGATCCAAAGTCGGAGAAGAAGGGTTTTTCTATTTCCATTTTCTTCGCTCTGGCAAACTAGGCAAAGCGCGGCGTTGAGTTCCGCCACTCAACACGCAATGCCTCGAAAACGGCGGAAAGCGCGGACGAAGAAAGTAGAGACTAAGAAACGGAGTGTCTTAACACTAGGTTCCCACGGTCCCTGCAGTTCCCTCTGCCTACCCTGCCATGTGCGGGATAAAGCGTGAAGCTATTAAAAAAATAAAAAAGAGAGATTTGTATGTTGGTTGTATCAAATAAACTCAAAAACCACTGGATCGGTTTCGTCAAAATTTAACACAGATTTTTAACCGTTAGAATTAACATAGGCCTTTTTATTTTTAAAATTAGGGGAGAAACGGGTAAAATGGACCATAAAATTTTATATGTAGAAAAATTGTTATGTTTCAAATAAAAGTTACCATTCCTCTACTATCTATTTTCAAGATATTGCAAATTAAGTGGCGGAACTAAACGACGCGCCACGTCTTATTGGAGCGAGGAAAATTACAGTAATTTATTAACTCCTAATGGGAATCGAACCCATTGTCCATATACAGATAAATACATCCAAAAAAAAAAAACAATTAACACATACCTGGACTGGCTTTCCAAAATATCATTACAACTCCAACTCACGGGAATCGAACCTAGTATAAAAAAACACCATAAAATACCCACCTGTTTTTGAAACAATTAGTGACCAGCTCCCCTTTACTCATATTGTATAGCCAGTTCAGCTTTCTGCCGGAATGTTGGGACGAGTAGAACGTTGTGAATCTGTGCACTGAACGCTCCAGCTGTCAAATAAATATAGAAATACTAATATACAATATATAATAAAAAACCAGAAAGCGGCGTTAAATTACGCCAATTGGTGTTAAATAAGATTGTTTCAACACTGTATTTACTTTGCCATATGCGGGATAAACCATGAATTTATACAAGTAACAAAAAATACTATATTAAGCGTATAATATATTTAATAATAAGCTAAAGCGTGGCGTTAAGTTACGCCAAAGGGTGTAAAATGAGATTCTTTCAACACTGTATTTCTTTTGTCATATGCGGGAAAAATTACGAATCTAAACAAACAATAGAATTACAATATTATATATATTATATATTTAATAACAAGCCAGAACGCGGTGTTAAGTTACACGGAAGCCAGAACGCGGTGTTAAGTTACACGGAAATATACACGACCGCTGATCCGCTCTCTTGCACCAGACGACAATGTGTTAATCTATCAGAATTTAGGCCAAGTCTCCAGGTCCTCCCCACTCACCTCGGTCGGCAGCTGGAAGCTGGTGGACTGCTGGAAGGGCCAGGAGCCGGAGGACAGCACCTGTATGCTGAAGTCGATGTGCAGCGGCTGCTCCGAGCTGTTGGCCATGTGCTTGCGGAAGTTCTCGTTGAGGTCCTTCGACACGCCTATGTCCTGGGGATTAAACATATGTAAATATCCAAAGAAAATTCTTAAATAAATAAATAAATGAGTGAATGAATTATTAATGAAAAAGAAATTAAATGACTGAATGAGTGAATGTATAAGAAAATAAATAAATGAGTGAATGAATTAATTATTGAAACAGAAATTAAATGAATGAATGAGTGAATGTATAAGAAAATAAATAAATAAATGTATGAGGGAATGAATTAATTAATGAAAAAGAAAATAAATTAATAAATGAGTGAATGTATAAGAAAATAAATAAATGAATGAGTGATTGAATTAATTAATGAAATAAAAATTAAATGACTAAATAAATGAATGTATAACAAAGAAAATGAATGAATAAATATAATATAAAGAAGAGAAGAAAAAAGTAAAAACATTTAGAGGCAAATAAACACCTGTATTTAAAAGATACTATACAAAAATAAATTGATACAATATATAGATAATATTTGATTTTAAAAGTGTTAATCCATACTGAGGAAATAAAAATACTTAAAGAAAGTGTATAAACATTTTGAACCTATCGAGAATTAAACCTGCTCCAGGTTCGAATCCCGCTATGTTAAAACTTTTTATGTTTCTATTAGTATTATTTCAATATATAGATTAATAAAAAAATGTTAAACCATTATCTTTTTTATTTAAAATATGAGTCATATTTCTTTTTGTATAAATTCAAGAACAGTAAAAACAAGACTATAAACATAATATATCTCAGTAAAAGATTATTACCGTAACAAACTGAATAGTAGTTCCACAGATAACATAAAAAAATAAATAAAGCATTTTTAGCCTTATAATATTAAGTTTAAATTAAAAAAAAAAGCACTAACCTGGAACATTCTCTGTAACTTGCTTGTGTATTCGAAGCCGCACGCCTGTTTTAATTTTGAGATCATTGAAGCCTGAAAAAAAAAGGCGATATTATTATAAAATAAACTAAAATAAGGTATTGAGTTCTGACGTAACAGTTAACACAAGGTTACTAATATAGTTATGTCAATTTAATCGAAATAAAAAAAATGGAAAATCGGTCAGAACTAGGGTTCGCGTAGTCACGAACCGTAATACTGTGTCCATTTTTAAAAAATCACAAAATTGCAAATGCATTTACTATGTAAAAGCAAATTAATTTAAAACAATAATAACTCCAGCAGCTTTAGCTGTGTATAAGACTATGCTAAAGAGAAGTTAAGTGTCTAAACTCTCCGCTTCCATTTTAAAGTGGAGTTCAAACTCCACCAAGATTACCAAACGATATTATATATAATAAGAGGGCTGTCGTGGCGCAATTGCATAGCGTCTACCCGTAAACGCGACGGTTTGAGGTTCGATTCCCACTCGGGGAAGATGGATTTTTCAATTTCCATTTTCTTCGCTCTGGCAACTAGGCAAAGCGCAGCGTTCAGTTCCCCCACTCAACACGCAATGCCTCGAAAAAGGAATATAGTGGGGAACGGAGTGTCTTAACACGGTTCCTGCGGTTCCTTCTGCCTACCCCGCCCAGCTAAAAAAAATGTTATATATAAAAAAAAAATTATAGTAAATCCTACTTCAGCATCATCACTAGCAGATATGTGCTGTACAAGTCGTTTGGCGAGCATCTTGCTGTAGAACTTCTGGAACACGTCCTTGTCCTCTATGTATTTGAAAACTACCATCTGGAAGGAAAAATTACACTTAAAATAAGGAAAATACAAAATGGCTTTCAATTATATGTACTTTTATGGACACCAAATATTAATTTATTTATTTATACCGTCGTGGCGCAGAGGCGCAACGTGTACCTATAACGCGACGGTTTCTGGGTTCGATCCCCAGTCGGGGAAGATGGATTTTTCTATTTCCATTTTCTTCGCTCTGGCAACTAAAGCAAAGCGCCGCGTTGAGTTCCGCCACTCAACACGCAATGCCTCGAAAAACGGCGGAAAGCGGGGACGAAGTAAGCAGGGACTAAGTAACGGAGTGTCTTAACACTAGGTTCGTATGGTTCCCGCAGTTCCCTCTGCCTACCCTGCCATGTGCGGGATAAAAGCGTGAAGCTAAAAAAAAAAATATTAATTTATAAATTTGTATGTGTGTTGGACAAGTATTGATATTTTTTAAAAATAAAAGCAGTAGTGCTTATATCCATTTATGATTATACGTGCTCTATCTTTTAATAAAAGTCTTTTAATATAATGGAGTAATAATCATAGAAACAAATATATACTCTTTTATACAACTTTCCGCGCGACAAATAGCTTTTATTTATTTATATTAAAATTATTTATTTATCAAATTTTTTCAAATATTTTATACATATAAGTAAATAGTAACCAAGTGTTAAGACTCTCCGCTCTCCGTTTTCGACCTAATTTAGATATTATATTTTAAGTAATGGAAGACTATATCCTCCAACGTTTTCAATTAATATTTTTTATATACATATATTCGTTAATTTCATATATATTTTTCTTTATATAATCGAATCCGCTAACTCTAATTACGATGACGTCATACAGTCATTTTCCATCAAGCATTCCCTCGTGTCCATATAAATTCTCGTAAAATTATTTTATCATAATCAAATCTGCTACATCTTACAACTGCATTATTTCCTAACAATTACTTTCAAACATATTTCGCTTCAAAAAAATTAAGTATATTTTATCTTTTTTATCTATTATTCTCTTAAAATCGAACCCGCTACCTACTGTAAATAACATACCACTTGATTCAAAGTGTCTTCGAGTTCAGCCTCCTCCGGGTTCTTGCTGGACTTCTTCAGCAACAGGTCACAGTATTTGGCGAGAAGTTCTGGACTTTTGGACGAGGAATTAGCTGCTTTTGTTACTGAATTGCCTGTAGGATAGAAAAAGATATTTTGTTATATATATTTATTTAAGCTGTGTGAATTGAATTGAACTTATAACAACATATTAAAATATGTATCATTATGCTACGTTTTCTACTTATAATTTTTACATAATTCTATTTATTATTGCAAAAGAAAAGCAATATAAATACTCCTAAATATATATAAAGTACTAGTACAAATACGTTTGAGTGAAGTGTATAAAATAAGTAAAAACGCGATACCACATTCTCTAAATTACGTTAATATAAAAGTTACGACTCATCCATCATTGAAATATCACTCTACCCACTTATCAACATAAATATTATTTGTCATTGAAAGTGTTCAGTGTTGCTTACAACAGAAAAAAAATAATATAATAAAAAAAAATATAAATATAAAATAAAGAAATAAAAAAAAAAAGAATAAACTAAAAATCATGGATAAATATATGGAATTGTTGTTAAACAAACTAGATGTGAAATTGGAAGAAAAATTAAACCAACAAACTATGATTATAACCACGGCAGTAACGAAGAATGTTATGGAAGCATTGGATGAAAAATTAAAATCAGTAACGGAAGAGAATAATATTCTTAAGACTAAAATAGCAGAATTAGAACAAAAACTACGTAAGGTAGACAGTGCAAGTAGAAAAAACAATTTAGTCTTTTTTGGTCTAGAAGAAAAAGATAAAAATGAAGGCGAATTGGTGGATTACATAACAGAGATAATAGTAGAGTCAGGAACACATATGGTTTGTCAAGAAATTAACAAGGTGTATAGAATAGGAGCAGCAACTAGTAAAAATCGCCCCGTAGTGGTTACTTTCACATCGGTATGGAAAAAACACCAAGTAATGAGAAACAAGACCAACCTTCCATCTGGTATCTACGTCAAAGAAGACTATCCCAAAGAGATACTAGCGGTGCGTAAACAACTTCAACCAAAACTAGACGAGGAAAGAAAAAAAGGGAATTTAGCGTACATAAAGTACGATAAATTAGTAATAAAGAAATCAAGTGAAATTACTAGAGAAAAAAGGAAAAGGGAGACGACAAGATCACCAAACACCCCTACACCCCCTACACAAAAGAAAATAAACAGCACAAAAGCCTCAAACGAAAGAATTAAACCAAATATTTTAAGCTATGCGGCAAGAAGTAGTTCAGCGTCCGTACCTGACGACACTTCAAAAAACTATTAAATACCAAAAATCGGAATAACTCTAAAATCACAACAATATCTAAAGCAACAAATATAAAATGCACCCCAAGCCGGCCGGTCACCGTGGGGGAAGACGACCACTACCCCCCAACTAATATCCATACAAATTATAAGTCACAAAATCCCCTTAAAAACAATACTTACCTATATATAGCAACATTCAATACTCTTACATTAAGAACAAATGAACGTTTCACGGAACTTTTAGCGGCACTTTCAAATGTTAACTGGACAATACTAGGATTAAGTGAAGTAAGACGTCAAGGTGAAGCTATAGAAGACCACGGCGAGTTTATCTTTTACTACAAAGGATCTACACCTGGCCAATATGGCGTAGGATTCTTGATAAAGAAAGAACTTCGAGAGAATATTGTTGAATTTATTGGCATATCTGACCGCATTGCCATATTAAATATAAGATTTCCGCCTAAAAATATCATATGGTCAATAATTCAGATATACTCACCAACAGAACAAGCAAGCAACACTGAGATAGATTCCTTCTATTCAACTTTATGTAAGGCTGTAGAAGACCACACAAAGAATAACCTTATTATAATGGGAGACTTTAACGCAAGAACTGGGCGTAGAAGAGAAGGAGAACAAGCAATACTAGGTCCTTATTGTTCAGGGAAGAGAACTCGTAACGGCGAAAAGCTTATCCAATTGGCTTATGAGAACAATTTAAAAATATTAAATAGTGACTACAAAAACAAAGAAAAGAATAGGTGGACATGGATATCCCCGAATAATAACTTTAAAAACGAAATTGACTATATATTAACTAATAAAAGTAATGCTTTTCAAGATTGTAGGGTAATTAAAGCCCTGAACTTTAATAGTAACCACAGAATGGTTAGAGCCAAAATAAACCTTTCAAAGTTGAAAAGTATTAGACCATTTAAAGCAAAACATCTAATAAAAACATCTAATAGCACAAACTTGACAGAGGAAAGCCTAATTTATTTCATAGCAAATACCACTGAGCTGAGTGTAAAAGACAAATACTGTAAGTTCGAGGAACTCATAACAAAAAGGAAAATAAACAAGCACGTTAAAGAATATAGAATAAAATGGATATCGCATAAAACTCAAATCTTAATGGATACTAGAGCTTCTCTGATCACTAAAAGCAACAAAACAAAGAAAATCAGAAATGACATCGCAGATTTAAGCAAGCAAATACTGCATAGTATAAGAAAAGACAGAAAGAAACATAGATTAGAAACTTTAGAATTGTGTATTCAAAAAACAGGCGGTACTAAAAAAGCAATCAAGCAATTGACAGAAAAAAGAGATTGGATACCAAAGATGCAGAACAAAAAACAAAAAGGGGAAACAAAAAGAGAAAACATCTTATCAATTGCCACGGATTTTTTCCGAGACCTCTACTCAGATACATCTGACATAAGGAAAACAGATTTGTCAGGGAAAGAAGAGGTGCCAGACATAATACGCGCAGAAGTAGAGTGGGCCATCCAAACTCAGAAAAAAGGTAAAGCTCCAGGAGCAGATGGGATTAATAATGAACTGTTAATCGAAAATAAACATATTATTACATCTATACTTACTGACTTATTCAATGAAATTTTGAAAAGTGAAATAATACCAGAACAGTGGACAAGCTCAACAATTGTACTGTTACACAAAAAAGGGGACAAAGCAAATATAAATAATTACAGGCCTATAAGTCTAATGTCAAACATATATAAAGTTTTCGCCAAAATACTTTTGAACAGGATGACAAAAAACTTAGAGGAAAACCAACCTATAGAACAGGCAGGGTTCAGAAGCGGCTATTCAACTCTAGATCACATACATACAGTCAAACAACTATTTGAAAAAGCTAAGGAGTACAATATGACCTTCTATTGTTGCTTTGTTGACTATTCGAAGGCATTTGATACTCTTTACCACGAAAGCATATGGCGGGCACTTAAGAATCAGGGAGTTGACACAAAGTACATTAGAATACTGAAAAATATTTACATGAATAGTACAGCTAAGATTAAACTAGAGAGAGATGGATGTGAAATTAAACTAGAGAGAGGAGTACGACAAGGGGACCCATTATCTCCAAAACTATTCACAGCCGTGTTAGAAGAGGTATTTAGGCAGCTGAATTGGGAACAAAAAGGAATAAAGATCAACGGAGAACATCTATCTCATCTAAGATTCGCAGATGACCTTGTAATATTTTCTTCCACGAAAGATGACCTTCAGATAATGATTGAGGAGCTTGATAGAGAAAGCTGTAAAGTGGGACTAAGCATGAACTCCGAAAAAACTAAAATTATGGCCAGTAGAGAACATGAAATAGAGATATACATTAATAACAAACTCATAGAAAATGTCAGCGAATATGTTTATCTGGGACAAATAATCTCTTCAAAAGACATACTCACAAAAGAGATCGACAGACGAATAGGACATGCTTGGAACAGATATTGGAGCCTGAAGGAGATATTCAAAAACTCAGACATAAAAATGGCTGTCAAACGAAAACTGTTTGATACTTGTATTCTACCAGTACTCACTTATGGATGCCAAACATGGGCCCTCACCAAAGACCATACCAGAAAATTAGAAGTTTGCCAAAATAGTATGCAGAGGAGTATTTTGGGCATAAAATTATCTGATAAAATAAAAATAACAAGTATTAAAAACAAACAAAACTAAAAGACGTTATAACAACAATAAGGAATCTGAAGTGGAGATGGACAGGTCATACAATTAGAGGCATAGGAAAGTGGAGCAATAAAATCATCCATTGGAATCCTAGAGATAAGACAAGAAAGCGAGGCAGACCATGCAAGCGCTGGGCGGATGATATCAAAGCTTTGGCTGGCAGCTTGTGGACCAGGACAGCCATGGATAGGTGCAAATGGAGAGAGTTGGGGGAGGCCTTTGCCAAAGGGCAAACAGATAATTTACAATCTGAATAAAGGCTAATCTAAATATATATAAATGTATATAAATGATTATAAATTTTACTCACTATTTATAAATCTTCCACAGGCTTTGTCCAGTGAAGTAACAAAGCCCGAGTCATTGTTGAAAGCGACCAAAACCAGTGCGTTGTACTTCTTGTGTACTTCTAGAATCGTCGATACATATACTTTTGGATCCTGGAACAAAAAAATTGTATAAATTTAAAAATATATAATATTAAACTTTTTTATGTCTTCACGCTTTATCCCGCACATGGCAGGGAAGGTAAAGGGAACTGCAGGAACCGTGGGCACCTAGTATTAGGACACTCTGTTGCTTAATCTCTGCTTTCAGCCTTTTTTAAATCATTTGCGTGTTGAGTGGCGGAACTCAACGCCGCGCTCCGCCTAGTTTCCAGAGCGAAGAAAATGGAAATAAAAAATACCATCTTCCCGAGTGGGAATCGAACCCACAAACTGTCGCGTTTAGGTAGACGCTGTACCTCTGAGCCACAACTCAGAAGTTTTATTTTCAATAATAAAAGAAAAAATATTTTTTCACACTTTATCCCGCAATCCCGCAGATAGCAGAATAAGCAAAGCGAACCGTAGGAACCTTGGGAACCTAATATTAAAACACTACGTTCCTTACTTTCCGCCGTTTTCAAGGCATCACGTATAGACTGGCGTAACACAACACCGAGATACACCTAATTTCCAGAGCAGATGAAAATTGGAAATGAAAAACATCTGTGTTTACATCACAACGCTCCTCAAACAAACATTTTCATACTAAATTCAACGTTCATTCCTCAGAACCCAAAAAACCCATAGAAAAAACCCAATCGCACCGTATGTGCGGCATACCCATACTTTTATAAGTATGGCTAATTTACCGTTCACTCATCATTCAAAAGCAGAGACCCCATAAAACCCAAAAAACCCACACCAGAACCCAATCGCACCGTATGCGCGGCATCCCCAAACTTAAAATTCACCACTCACTCATCCCTCAGAAGCATAGAACCCAAAAAACCCATAAAAAGAACCCAACCGCACCGTATGCGCGGCGTCCCCGCACTTGTCCACGGCCTGCAGCCCCTGCGTGTGTATGTGCTGCTCCAGAAGCCGCCTCAGCTCCACTAAGCCATCGGGTATGCGCGCCACCAAGTTGAACATACGCCCTATATCCTCGTTTTTGTCTTGGTCGAGAAGTTTCTGGAACAAATTATGAAGGATTAATGAGAAAGTCTTTTGGTTTATTAAAAGAACAAACATGCTTAACCAATTTGTAGAAAAATAATAATAAATATGACGGTGTAAAAAAAAAGAAAAACATGAGCATAAAGATACTTAATACTACAATAAACGTAATTGCTCTTATAAAAGTGACAGGCGTTCCAATAAATTATGACATACAGTTTATATTAGGGCAGGTAGGTTTTTTTCTAAATTGTGATATTTAGATATGTTTTTAGAAATTGTGATATTTTCTAAATTGTGATATTTAACTTGTGTTACATAAAATATTTGTTTTAGGTTAAAAAAATATTTTCTTTCTTTAAGGGCCCAGTTATGAAACAAGTTACTTACTTCGCCAACGAAACATATGCAGTAACTATTAAGAAGGAATCGAACCCGCAACCATCGTGCTTAATAACTTATAATTAATGTTGTGATATATTCATATGCTTGACAAGTATTTTCAACACAAACTTATACGGAGAGCTTGCAAGTGCTTGGAGACGATGTGAGCCAATGTACTAAAAAAAAGTCTTTTTTAGCTTCACGCTTTATCGTGCAAGGTAGTCAGAGGAAATTGCAGGAACCATAGGTACCTAGTGTTAAGACACTCCGTCGCTTAATCCCTACTTTCTCCGTTCCCACTTTCCATCTTTTTCAAGGCATTGCGCGCTTTACCTAGTTACCAGAGCGAAGAAAATGGAAATAGAAAAATCCATCTTCCCCGAGTGGGAATCAAACCCAGCAACCGTCGCATTACAGGCATACGTAGCTGCCTCTGCGCCACGAGGGTCCTCTAAAAAAAAGTTATTTGACAATATAAAAAATAATACAGCTCCTCCTCCCAAAAACCCTCACCTGGAACTCCGAATGGAACAGCTCTAGATGCTTCTCTATGAGCACTCTGTCACAGGTCTTCGCTAATCTCTCCATAGTGGTCTCATGAAGGTATACCTGGACACGCTTGTGCTCCTCTTGTAGACGTTGTTCTGCCTGGAATTTGTAATATAATTGTAATAAAATATTGGTCAAGCGTGAGTCGGATTGTGCTTGCGGGTTCCGAATTAATTTCATAATGTAGAGAAAAAAAAATACCAATAAAAGTAGTTGCAATAGATATATATAAAAAGCCTTTTCGTACTAACACCTTTTATAATTATATTATAAATATAGGTACAATAAAGAATATTGATTGATTGAAAATATTATAAAAGACATTTAACTTAGCATTAGAATTCCCAAACACTAATTAATTGTAATTAAAACAAAAAAAAAAAATTACCAATTAACATTTAACGAGCATTAAAACATAACACCAATTAACCACAAATTTACCTTAATCATATATTCCGTAACGGAGTTATTCCTTAGAAACTCTGTACTCTCCCTAGTGTAGAATCTCTCCGTGTCCTCTAAGAAGACAGCTTCGAAGGTGTCTTTGTAGACGGCCAGGTTTTGTGCTCGGGCGGACGGTTCCTCATCGTTGAGGCCTAGGGCTACGTAACAGTCGATGACCTGGAATAGAAATGTTATATAATATCTGTAAGTATGGAGTGTCTTGACACTACAAATTCCTTGTCAAAAATTGATATGAGGAATCATTCTATCCTATTCCGCATTTAGCACGGTAGTGGGAAAATTAAGACGATTTACTCAAAGAATGTGACTTTTTTCCCGCTTCGCGCGACATATAACCCGCATTCAACTCAAAAAACAATATGAAGAATGTGTTTATTTCGTTTCAAATTTTTTTTTCCCGCATAATGCTGTACTTATCCAGCATTTAGCATGGCAGAGGAAAAATTAAAACGATATATTCAAAAATTGATATATGAATAATGTGATTTTTTTCCCACTTCGCGCGACACCTAACCCGCATTCAACTCAAAAAACAATATGAAGAATGTGTTTTTTTCGTTTCAAAACCGTTTTTCCCGCTTAATGCTGTACTTATCCCGCATTTAGCATGGCAGAGGAAAAATAAAACGATATACTCAAAAATTTATATAAGAGAAAACTAAAACGATATATTCAAAGAATGTGATTTTTTTTATCGCTTTATGCTGTGATTGTTTTTTCCCGCTTAA
Organism: Dione vanillae; assembly: GCA_037178615.1. Classification (NCBI taxonomy): domain Eukaryota; kingdom Metazoa; phylum Arthropoda; class Insecta; order Lepidoptera; family Nymphalidae; genus Dione; species Dione vanillae. Next base: position 1,857,324 of record JAZFAU010000304.1, on the reverse strand, counting down.
GGGCGCATTTTCATTGGTCGATAAGTCGGTAGTTAGCCCGAATGCGGGGAGTACCCGCATGCGATCTAACAACCAATGAAATCCACTGGTCGATAACTCGGTCGATTAAACGTGTGCGGGTGATATCCACATTCAGGATAACGACCTTATCGCATGCATTATAGGAATCACCCGCACCCCGTATGCGGGCCCTGACGACCAGTGATAAAGATAAACACATTGCGGGCCCTATGGCATGCGTTACAGAAATCTCCCGCACCCCGAATGCGGGCCCTATCGACCAATGAAAATGCGCCCTAATGCTGTAACTATCTCGCATTTAGCATGACAGAGGGAAAACTAAATCGGTACACTCTATGGCTCAATTTCAACCTGGTCTTAGAAAGTTTAGTTTAGTAAATTAATTATCCACATTTTCTACAATACATCGTAAAATACGCAAATTAAAAAAAGATACAAAAATTGGAAGTCAGAGGGAACCTAAATATGTTAACACTAAGTACCCTCTGCCTACCCAGCTATATTGGAAATAGTGTTTTTACGATTTTTATAGTCTACACAATAATTCACGCTAAGAATAGATTAATTCTTAAAGAAAATATAAAAATTCAAACGGGATTTGAACTCGCACCCAATATTTTCTTATTCATTTTAAAAATTACAAAAATATTTAATAAAAAAAACAATATTTTTAACGTCAAACGGTTGTTCTATGTATAATATTCTTTGGGTAGCGGAAATTTGTAAAAAATCTTCCTACTGAGATGCTAAACAACGCAATACGTTATATAAAGTCGAAAGTGTACAAAGGAGGTTTCTTTGGCATCTGTCGTACCAATGCAATCTAAGCAAATCGCTTATCACATATACCGACAGATTGAACTTTTTTAATATGGACTCCTTGTACAACAGAAGATTCATTTTAGATTGCCTTTTTTACACAAATTAGTCAATGGAAGAATCGACTGTCCGCAATTGCTAGCTTTATTGCGCTTGTCAGCCCCGATTAAACTTCCTAGGCGTGGTAAATTTGACTTATTCACTTCTACCACGTCGTCCTCTAATCTAGGAAAATTTTCTCCTATGAATCGCATTATAACAAATTATAATTCAATATCTAGGGAAGTGGATTTAGATATTTTTTTCAACAATGGGCACAAGCTTCGCAGTACAATATTAAAGTCATTGCGATCTACTAATATTTAATAGTACTTCTTTTACTAATTAATAAATTTGGTTTTTTTATTTTTGTATAAGCTTATCATATTAAGTAAGTAAGTAATTGTGTTTTTTTTGTAAGTACATTTTTCATTTTTTTCAATGCTTTTAGTTTAGTATTATAAATATTTTTGTATTGTAGGTGTAAGAAACGCTTGCCGTCGTTGCCTATAATTGCGGCGGCACTTTGTTAATTATGTTAAAATATCCAGTCCTATATGTATTGTAAGTGTATGCTGTGTTGGCGACTTAAATAAATAAATAAATAAATAAATAAATAAATAAAACAATTTAAGTTAGGCTATATTTATTTTTTTTTTTGTTTCCCTTAAGTATGGAAAGAATCTATCATTATGCGATTATCAAGCCAATATATACAATACAATAAAACATATAGAAAAATCACGATTATCTTACTTGAACTAAGCCTTTATTATAACTACAAAAAAACAGAGAAAAGCGACACTCACTCCAGAAACAAGTCTTGTATTGATCGTCTCTCCGTTTCTCTCCTTCTCTATTAATTTCAGTACCGCGTTCGTGACTTGTTTATTCAAACGCTGGAACAAATGGTCGCGCCACGTCACTAATGCCAGCTGGTAGATTTCATATATCCCCTGAAAATAAATATATTTTTAAATTAAAATATAACAATAACTTTATCATTTATACAATTGAATTGACATTCAATAATTGAATTGAATAATTCAATTACTTAATAATAAATTAAATTGAATTAGTATAGGTAGAGGGGAACGTGTCATTTAGACATACCGATCCCAGTTCTACTCAATTTTTAATTGAACCAACTGCCTAGAGGTGGAACTAAACACCGCGCTTTATCATAAGAACAATTTATTCCACCGAGTGGGAATCGAACTCGCAACCTGCGTTATACCCTTACGCCACGACGTCCTCTCATAAATTATTTAATTACAATAATTTCATAAATGTACAACACAATTGCTTCAAATAAAAAGATTTACCAAAATCCGTCTGATATTTTTAAACATACTCAGTATCTACAAAATAACCTACCTAACACACATTAATATCTCCGATTAAATCGCATTAAAATCCAATAAAATCCCTGAAAATCAATCAAAACCAACTAAATATTACCTTCCTGCCTTCTTCGCATTCACGTTTCACCCAATGCCTGTTCAAATATGAGCAGACGCCGTTAAGAACACGCGACGAAAACTGATATTCCTCCCACTGGGTCGTATAAAAGCCTAGCACATCTTCTCCCATTAGATCTACTCCATGCTGGAAGTAAATTGTGAAAAATATACACTTTTAGCTTACTCCTACCTTATTTAGACATTATTCCTAATTTTATTATGTTTTTTTTAGCTTCACGCTTTATCCCGCACATGGCAGGGTAGGCAGACGGAACTGCAGGAACCATATGAATTTAGTGTTAAGACACTCCGTTGTTTAGTCCCTGCTTTCTTCGTCCCCGCTTTCCGCCTTTTTCGAGGCACTACGTGTTGAGTGGCGGAACTCAACGCCGCGCTTTGCTTAGTTTGACGGTCCTCTTATTCCTAATAATGTTATAAAATGGGGTAGTTGACTATAAAAGCGTGAAATTTCTGTCAATTTTGGCAGTTGCACGTAGGCAATGGCCCGTACTGGAAGGGAACTCCCCAGAAGTATAATCGTTGGGAGATTTACGTCATTTAATGTAATTACGTGAAATCTATCTCCAAATATAATAGGAACATGTGATTTCTATATTTCTCGTTTTTCTTTTATAATTAACTTGTACCACTTCTGTTTCCTAACAATATAGATTCTCGTTGATTCTTTTTTTATCGTTAGTTTTTTTTAATTTTTAATATAATATACAAAAAAATACCATTTTTTGTAATAAAAAAGCTTTCAAAATTCTTATGAAAAAAAAACGTACCAATATCTTCATAAAAACAAAGACTAACCTCAAGTAAATTAACGAGATAATATATAAGGAAGTCTCGCAACTTCTTGTACAGCTCAAGACCGACGAGTTGCGCGCCGCCGTGCACTTGTCCCTGAAACATATAATATATAAACATATATATACATACACACATATATATATATATATATATATATATATATATATATATATATATATATATATATATATATATATATATATATATATATATATATATATATATATATATATAAATATATATAAATATATATATATATATATATATATAAATATATATATATATATATATATATATATATATATATATATATATATATATATATATATATATATATATATATATATATATATATATATATATATATATATATATATATATATATATATATATATATATATATATATATATATATATATATATATATATATATAATATATATATATATATATATATATATATATATATATATATATATATATATATATATATATATATATATATATATGTGTGTGTGTGTTAACAGAACTGACGTCTCAATTTCCTACAATATGTATGTAGGAAACTACAGCCTTATTAAAAGAATTTAACCATATAGCTTAACAGAGACAAAAGACAAAGCAATTAAGCTACAGTGATTAAGTTCGATTCCAGCTCGGAGTAATAAATTTTTTATTTAATCAAATTTCGAATTTACAAGTAACATTATATACCTATATAATTAAAAATATATATAACAAAAATATATATACATAGATATATATGTACTCACGGGTTTCTTTCCATATCCAAATTGTGTTCTCGACATTGTCTGAGAATTACTCGAGCCAGATCTCGAACTGTTAGCGTTTTGTTCGTGTACCGATGTACAGTAGTTATATATGTGACTGTTTATGTTAATTAAGAAATTATTATATATTACATGTTGTATATATAAACCAATTGTGGGGTTCAATTCCCACTGGGTGAAATGATCAGATTGGCGACAAAGCGCGGCGTTGAGTTCCGCCACTCAACAAATAATGTAACGTAGGGTCTCTATATTGCGTACACTGCTTATTAATTAACATGAATATTAAGTAATTTTGATATTAAGAAACAAAAAACAATTATAATTTTTTTTGTTAGACAATTATCAATAAAGCAAAGCTATGAAGTTTTATACAGCCAAGATAAAACAAAAAAAAAATAAAAAAGCCAAGATAAAATAAAAAAAAACAATTTTTTTTAGCTTCACGCGTTGTCCCGCACATGGCAGGGTAGGCAGAGGGAACTGTCCCTGCAGTTCCCTCTGCCTACCCTGGGAACCTAGTGTTAAGACACTCCGTTGCTTAGCCCCTGCATTCTCCGTCCCCGCTTTCCGCCGTTTTCGAGGCATTGCGTGTTGAGTGGCGGAACTCAACGCCGCGCTTTGCCTAGTTTACCAGAGCGAATAAAATGGAAATAGAAAAGTCCATCTTCCCTGACTGGGGATCGAACCCAGTAACCGTCGCGTTACAGGCAGACGTTGCGCCTCTGCGCCACGACGGATATTAATTAATATTTAAATTGAAAAATTCACTTCATTTCTAAAGGATACGTATATAGCACCATGTATCGCTGTCTGTCCAATGCACGTCGCGAATACATTTTTTCGATGCCCTCTCTTAGGTCGGCCCATATCTGTAATAAAGCACAACATATAAATAATGTGATATGTGTATATTATGATGTTGTTTTTTTTAGCTTCACGCATTATCCCGCAGGTAGCAGGGTCGGCAGAGGGAATCGCAGGAACCTACTGTTAAGACACTCCGTTTCCTTCTCTTCGCCTTTCATTTTGTGGCGTTGCAAGAAAGCAAGCATTCTGTCTCTCTCTCTCTCTTACATCGTCTCTATTTATAAAACGCTGCAAAGCACGTTTAGTAAAAAAAAATCCGTTAAGTGCGAGTAGTATTCGTGCACCGAGGGTTCGGTACCATTTTAACGGTAAGCACAATTTTTAAAAAGTCAATGAATCGGTTACAGCTAATAGATAAGTTTCGAAAAACATATAGGTATATGCGGTACTATGCACCACAGTATAAATTTGTAATTAAATAATATATCAATAATAATATATTATACATATTTATCTTAATTAAATTTCATAACATTATCAAATTTAATAGCTCTAGGTCAACTGAAAGTACCGGGTAGGTTTTGATTACGCGGCGAAGTTCATACAAAATAAGTAGAAACGCTAGTATTTGTTGAATGTATTGACTTAAAAGTTTAGAGGTTAGTTATATATTAAGAATTGCATATTTGATTTATATTTAATTCAGCTTAAACTCCAAACTGATTTTGAGAAAATGGCTTCGACAGATCGACATGTTTTCTTTACAATTATTTTTTCACTATACTGAACCCTAAAAAAGCACGTTTAATAGAACACTTTTTTACTAGACCACTCCTGCAGGCGTCACGTTCATAGACGTCACATGTATTATCATCGGGTCGGATCACGTGTAAATTGTTAAACAAAAGGGGTTTGAAACATTTCACGTCTGATCCCATTTATAGTAGGGAGGGAATCGAGTGTTTAGAGTTTAGACACTCCTTATATGTCGGCGCTAGGTCAGGGTTTCGCTGTTAGAAGTAGATTTTTCATAATAAAATAAATTAATTTATTCTCGTAGGATATTTAGTATAGAACAGATCATAAATAGATCCTTTTTATTATTTAACAGCTGACATTTCTGTTCAATATTCAAAAATAATTATTATAAAGAACTTTACAATACAGATAGGTTTCACTGATTAAATAATTAAACATTAATTTCAATACTAAATATTTGCGTAACAATAAAATTATAAAATATATATTGATTGCGTGTTGAGTGGTGGAACTCAACGCCGCTCTATGCCTAGTTTCCAGAGCGAAGAAAATGGAAATAAAAAATTACATCTTCCCCGAGCGGGAATCGAATCCACAAACTGTCGCGTTTACAGGCTTAAGCCTCTGCGCCACGACGGCCCTCTAAAACATTATATTAACGAAATTAATACTATGAAAAATGCTATAAATGTTTCTATAGCTTGCTATGCAAATATTGAGAAAATAGGCATTTAATGTCAAATAGATGGCTGACATTTTTCAGGGAGGTCCCATCCAACTTTATTTGCCTAAGCGGAAATCAAACCCACAATCTTTGCTAATTAATAAATTATATAATAAAATAAAAAAAACTAAACATTAACCGCTATATTTCCGCTTACGAAACAAATCAATACTTTCATACTAATATTATAAAGTTGACGAGTTTATTTGGCTGACCGCGTCAATCTCAGGAACTATTGGTTCGAATTGTTGGTCCACTTATTGACGATGAATACATCCACGGCTATAGCCTATAGCAGGGCTTCTCAAACTTCTTTGCACTGTGACTCCTTTAGACATGCCTTTTTTAACAATACCCATCAATTTCACACGAAAACGCGCGAAACAACGTGACAATTTGGGAAACACTGGCTTATGAATCACTATGTCAATCGTTTTCACTGCGCCTGCAATTATATTTATATAACTCCAATCTTCTTTAACTTTGACGTTGGGAGCCAAACCAATAAGTAAAGTCTAGTTATTAAGCAAAAAAAGCAACAATACTCATTTCACTTCACAAAATTAAGAGGTAGCACTTATCAATTTTCTCGTACTAGTTTGCCATTAACTTGATTTATTTACGTAACTTAATTGCTACTTCACTCGTCATTTGATTCCGGTTTTGTAGATGTTGCGTAACGAGTTAAATACGTAGCATACATAGCTATTCAGTTTATCTCTATAACGACGTAGGATACATAGCCCCTAGACTTCCCCTCTAGACTTTCCCCTTCCACTGTCATTAACCTCCTTCTATATGTGATTCCCTTTAAAAGTTCCACATTTTGCTTGGTACGTGATTTTTCATTAGTATCACCCATATTAGGTAAAATTATTGTTTTATTTGAAGACCTCCGTGGCGCAGAGGCGTAGCGTTTACCTGTAAACGCGACGGTTTTTGTGTTTGATTCCCATTCGGGGAAGATGAGACTTTTAATTTCCATTTTCGTCGCTCTAAAATCTAGGCATAGCGCAGCTATTGAGTTTCGCCACTCAATACGCAATGCCTCAAAAATTTCGGGAAGCACAGACGGAGAAAGCAGGGACTAAGTAACTAAGTAAGACAAAAAAATGTTTTAAAGATGTGCTGAGCAATTTCTTTCGCCGTTTCTTCTCTTCTATGACAATGCACCTTTCCGAAATGGTAGTAGATAAAAATAGACCTGCAGAAGTGTCTCTGTGATGACATTTAAAAATGATTTTTTATGTTGATTTTATGGTTTGGATTTTAACATCAACCGAGCTAAGACATCCAGAGATGAAAGCACAACGCAAATCGCTGACTCTACAATTTTAAAATTTCCACCTCTTAAATAATAAAATATCACTGTTCGCAAGTTTTTAATAATAAGAAACGGTATTTGAAGGCTAAACCGCGAGCGGGGCCCTAGTTACTATGTTGTACTAGAGAAAAAAACGCGTTGCCTTAGTGAGTAATATACGTCGAAAATATAATAATAACCTTAAGTACCTATATATACTTAATATGTCAAAAACTCATGATGACTTACATCTAATGAACTGACATTGACAATTTCGAAACAAGCCTATTGAATTTTTTGTCTCACAACTAAACGCCGTGAATTCGCTTTTGCCTTATAAGTAGGGAAATGGAAAATCATTGCGAGTGGGAATCGAAGTCACGACCTCAGTGCTTAACCTCCCTCCCTCTAGACCACTACAACCTAATCTAAAAATAATTTAAAATTACCCTGAAAATAAAGTACTGATTCATCAATAAAAGCTGTCATATTTAAAAGTAGCTTTACCCAAAAAAAGCGCAAGTAGGTCGTGCACGTTTTTCATCTTGAAGTGTTTAATATACAATTGGCAGAACGCCAACGGGTGCATTATAAATATCGTTACGTACTTAGAAATATTTATACTTTTTTAATTTACGGTTTCCAATTTGTGTGAATAAAGTTAAAATAATGTAAAAAAAGCTAAAATCAGGTTGATGTTAATTTTTTATACATATATATATATATATATATATATATATATATATATATATATATATATATATATATATATATATATATATATATATATATATATATATATATATATATATATATATATATATATATATATATATATATATATATATATATATATATATATATATATATATATATATATTTATAAATATATACATACTGTATAGAAGTACCTAATTTCATTTCTGCGTTCAGGAAAATATTTAACATAATAATAATACATAGCATTGAATGGCAACATATTATTTTGCCATACAATACGATATATATAATTATGTTATATTTCCAGAAACCTACCTAACATATATCGTAGTAGCACTAAACGCACAGTGTCTGAAAACTTAGACGGGAAGTGGGGATTGAACGTCTTACCACAAGCTTGCATCTACCTATCCTGACCTATTTGGGATATAGCGTGAAGCAAATTTATTAATCACGTTATAGTGACGCAATAAGGAAGTGACCAATCACTCAGCCGAGAGAATGTTTACGTTTACTTAGAATATTTACACGTACTCGGTTTATATAAACCAAGCCATCAAAGCCACACGTTAGGCAATGAGTACAATATCCAGGAAACAGAAAAACAAAAGAATATCTAGTGTTGCATCACTATTGTTTATGATATTTCATAAAAAAATAATGGTAATAATAAATAGAAAATAAGTGCAAAAGAATCTCGTCTCCGCCAAATAAAAAAAATATACATAAATTATTAAACGTTTAACACAATCTATTGAATATTTTCGCAAACTAATAATATAACATATACATTACATATTAAGCAATTCAAATCCAAAGCACGAAAATCAATTTTGAACCTTAAAATAAAGAAATTAAAGTTTATTTTAACTTGAAACAAGTTACAGCTAAAGAGAAAGTTTTTAAGTAACTATAATTAAAGGACGTACACACAACATCCACCAACGTGACGTAGCTAGCAAATTATTAACTTATAACATTTGCACGTATCTAATGTATCAGAGAAGATATTCGTTTCTCATTGACTATTTAATTTGCGGAACTCAACGCCGAAATCTGTTTAAATCGAGGAAAGGGCAATTTAAATATTTATCCCTTGGTTAGAATCGAAGCCAAGACCATCGTATGTGTGTTAATTATTACTCCACGAAACCATTATAGTCCATAGCACAATTCATATGAATATTATATCAAAACTAAATTATATTTTTTAGCTTTCTCAAGGAACCTAGTGATAATACACTCCGTTCCCCACATTGCGCCTTTGAAGGTATTGCGTGAAGAGAGACGAATCTCAACGCCGCGGTTTTATCTTATAAAGCGAAGCGAAATAGAAAATATTTTGTTCCTTTCCTGTGAGGGAATCGAACCCAAAAACAATCGCGCTTACAATGTACTATACATATAAGTTCATATTTCGCAAGACATGTAGGCTGATAAGTTGGCTTGAAAACTCACTTGTTGAATAATTATTTAAGTCTATTTTTAATTATTGTACAAAAGGTCCTAAGAGCTCTAAGTTGCTATATATGAAAATCTTGAATTTTGCTTTATGGACGAAATATTCCTATAAGGTAATAATTAAACCTATTTATATCGTGAATATTAAATATAAGCTAGAATCAACTTTGATTTTTAATTATCAAGATTATTTTTAATACTTTTAAGGCGCTATAGAGAAAACATTTTTTGAAATAAGATTTAAAATAGCTGCATTGAACCCGCGCCTCTTGGAAACCGTCCAAACGCTTCCACCTCTAAGCCATACGTTCTCATCAACTTACATTTCAATTTGATTAATAACTTTGATATAAATATGTAGCATTTTACTCCTAGCCTCTTAGAAACGGATCAAAGAGGCGCCGCTGCCCTAACGTTTAGTAGGCTAAATTTCATAAGTAGTACCGGTTCAAATCCAGTCACGCTTAATTTTCTAATATAAAACTGTATAAAGACAACAAATATAGAATATTTCTAATAAAATATAAATAAATATTGGCGTCATAGTAGTAATTGCCTATTATGTACACAGGGACCTCCAGATCATTTGAACCGACATTGACCCAGTATTCTACTTTATTTATGATATATGTATATATTATATAAGTATATGCAATTGTAAATAACATACAAGTTGTATATGATTTCTTCATCAAACTCTCATCTTCTCCATATTATTATTGTTTATGTTAAATCAGGATAGAGAATCTTGGAAAGAACTAAGAGATAATTCGGGATTTTGATTGAATCCAAAAATATTTAGTGGCGGAGTTAAACGCTGAGTAAAACAAAAACAAATGTCATTGCATTAACTCCAATTCCCTAAACATATGAACTCTCAAAAGAGGTTTTTGAGCAACGTACAAGCGTGTTAAATATTGTATTTAAATCATTTCTTTTTTCATTATATTAAAAACAGTACTTCGTTCACTGCTTTCGAAATAAAAAAAGACTTACGTAACATACTTTTGGAGGTGTTAGAAATAACATAAACGTTTTAAAAGCAAATTAGTGGCGGAGCTCAACGCCGCGTTTTGACTAGTAGCCAGAGCGAAGAAAATGTACATAGAAAAATCCGTCTTTATTTCATCACCAATATCTATATCAATTGGGTATAATCTCAGCTGTTTAAATTCCTTTGTCTAATTTAATCACTAATAATTATTTAATGACTTAAATGCAAGGAAAGCCGCGAGTAAAAACTAGTATTATATAAAATAAATCTATACAAAAAAAAACACAAAAACAAAGGTTGATTTAGCAGAGATTACGGTACAAAAGAAAAGAAACAACTGTTACGTGGATTTAGCAGCATTTGCGAAACTCAATACAAATGGTTATATGCAATTGTTTTGAAGTGGGTCGTAGCCTCATAGGCGAAGAGTCGTCGCGTTAACTATAAATACTTATTTACATACTTATAAATTGAGGGAAAATTAAAATGAAATACAAATATTATTTTTAAACTAAATATGAATAAAAATAATATTGTTTATTGTACACCCACAAAATACGACAAAAAGAAGGTATATAAACAAAGTCAGAAATTAAGTAATTAATTATCATTAAGTATAGTAGCTGGATTTGAACCCGAACCTCTTGGAAACCGTCCAAGCGCACCGACCTCTAAGCCATACGTATTTTCGCTCGCCATTGAGTCATTTAATTACAAGAGGTACAAGAGGCGACTTTATCGCTATAATAGCGATCTGTCACATGACATAAAGAGAAGAAGTGTTAGGAATGTGAAAAATAAAAATTATAAAAAAAAATCAAATATATACTAAGATATGTACATATTGATAGTAAAAATATTTAATAAGTTATAACACATTCCAATAGGGATTTTTTATGCTAACATATATAACATCATAAAGCTGAAGAGTGTGTTTGTCCACGTTAATCTCCAGAACAACGAGCAGTATCGAAATAAAATAAATATTTTTGTGTTGTATAATAGTCTATTTATATAGAGGAGAGACTAAAAGGAGAGAAGCTATAGGCTTTATTGGACTGTAACTAAAAAATAAATGTTGTCCATACCTCCTAAACTATATTAACTACATTATAGAGCTGAAAACTGTGTTCTTTTTTTTTATAGCTTCACGCTTTATCCCGCACACGGCAGGGTAGGCAGAGGGAACTGCAGGAACCATACGAACCTAGTGTTAAGTCGCTCCGTTACTTAGTCCCTGCTTTCTCCGTCCCCGCTTTCCGCCTTGTCGAGGCATTGCGTGTTGAGTGGCGGAACTCAACGCCGCGCTTTGCCAAGTTTGCCAGAGCGAAAAATGGAATAGAAAAATTCATCTTCTCCGATTGGGAATCGAACCCAGAAACCGTCGCGTTACAGGCAGACGTTGTGCCTCTGCGCCACGACGGTCTTTATAGTTTTTGTAATCCAATTATAGAGCGTAGGCTAAGAGAGGAGAAGATATGGGCTATGTTAATCGTTTCGATGTACCTTTTGAAAAACTTCGTCATATCTCTTTCACTATGGGGGCAAAGTTAAACAAAATATAGTTTACCTAATCCTGTTACTTCATTTCCAATCTTCCAGCGGATTTTTAAGCATATAATATATTGAGCTCTACACCGCGCTTTAACTCAGCCCTAACATTTTAATAGCAGAAGTGGTGGCGCTTGCACGGTTCGCAAGAAAGCGCGGGTTCGAGTCCGTTCAAATTTTTTATATGAGTGCGTTCAAATTTTTTATATGTTTTCTTTAAGTATTTTTTCTGTCCTCAGTGTGGATTAATACTTTAAAAATCATAAAAATATAATCAACGTTTCTAAGTGTAATAACAGGACGTAGTGGTAGCAATGTAGGTGACGCGTTAAAGGTCATAACTGTAGTGAAATATCTTAGAGCGATTCATTGAAACGAGTAAGATGAACGGTTGACACTCCATTTATCTTTATATAGGGATATACGGCGATATATTATTTTAATGGATATACTAAAACACAAATTTAACACAGACATTAAATTAACGCACAAAGAAATTAATAAATATAATTTAATAAAAAAACTTGTTGAGATAGTTTGGGCACGTCGAAAGAATCTATGATGAAAGAATGGCAAAAATGATGTATGAAATAAAGAGTGAGTGGTAAAAGAGGTAAGGGGAGAGGTAAGGGGTCTTTGTTAAAATACTGGAGGAAGGTCTCGCAAAAAGCATGAGCACTTCCCGTAGAGTATGCATGAAGAGGCTATTGACAGTGGACGAGGTGGACGAGGTCTGCAGGGACCGCAGCGTTTGACGCTCTGTTCTCTGACTACCCCGCTAGGCATAAAATGTGAAGTGATGTACGTATGTTTTTATTAATTTTATAAAGAGTTAAAATTTGTTTGGTTGTAATGAATAGGCTCAAAAGCTACTGGACCGATTTTAATTTTTTTTTCACCATTTCTAAGCTACATTATCCACGAGTAACATAGGCTATATTTTATTTTGGAAAAAATAGGGTTCCGTAACATATTTGGGTATTTCGGGAAGAAGCTGAAAAATCAACTAGAAAAGTTACTTATTTGCGTACGCTGCCTAAACTATAAAACATAGAATCAGAAAATGTTTTAATTAATTGTAGATCTTAAAGTCTGCGAAACACACGCGTTTATTTTACTCACGCTAATAATCCTGATTAAAGTAAATTATTTTATCACTAAATTTAGTTTATTTACATGATATTTATCTTTGAATAATTAAGATTGAACACTTTGTTTTAAAGTTATGGTGAAAATAAAATATTACGATTTCTACTGGACCACCACCACCAATCCACAGAAAGACAATCTGTGCAGCCTGCGGATGATGACTGTCGTCGTTGATATTAGTGTCGATGTCTTTGAATTAACCTAGGAATCATTTTGCTAATCGTGTTTTTCTTGGGTAGGCTTTTTGAAGCGGTAACCGACACACACAGGCGGAGCCGCGGGCGTCCGCTAGTAATTTAATAAAGCTGCAGATGCGATAGTTTTGATTCGATTCCCAATCGAGTAAATAAATATTGTTCCGCCACTCAACACGCATTGTATCAGAAATTCGCCAGAATAGATTGCGGTACCCACTACCACAGTATCTTAACACTAGGTACCCTGTGGCTTATCCCCAACGTAAATATTTTTTTTTAGCTTCACGCTTTATCCCGCACATGGCAGGGTAGGCAGAGGGAACTGCAGGGACCGTGGGAACCTTGTGTTAAGACACTCCGTTGCTTAGTCCCTGCTTTCTCCGTCCCCGCTCACGTAAATTAAACAAAAAAATTAAAAAAGAAAACGATATTTATATGAAGCCATCATTGTGGCGGATAACATTGGTATTGGCTTAAGAGCTTAAATCTGCTAATAATTAAATATCTTTATGGTATGTTTGCAGGTTTTCAATGTCAAATATAGGCTATATATTATGTTTTAGAGTAACATATAGGGTATGTATAGCTTATGCTAAGATTTTGTATACTTTACCTATAAAACAACAGTAAATATGAATAAAAAACAACTATCTTCTGGTAGCTATACACGTGGAATTATTTTTATTATGGTAATTCATCAGATTAGTGGTCAGAAACTCATTTAAAAAGATCCCATGAGGCGCGAGTTCAAATCTCAGTGCATGCAAATTTTTACATACATATTTTTTTTAAATACTTCATATACATTGTATCAAATTGTTACAAAAATGGATATTTATAATTTTCACTATTAAATTTATATGAACTGAGTTTAAGTAAAGATAATTTATTACGAGTATTTAAACAGTTACCATGAAAAAGTTGACCTAAACAACTTAAACGTGGGCAGACACGTGAGAGGACACGTTATAAGCGATTTTATTCAAGCGTTTGCAATTTCAAAAAAAGTAAGTACGCGACATCTTACGTGTCATAGTGACTTAGCTCGATACAAATCAATCAACAGTCACTAACATCTAATGGAATGAAGATAAGTCTAACAAGCACGAGAACAAGTGGTCAATCAAGGGTCAGAACGACAGAAGAAATAGTAGACATAGCTGACAATACTTGGTTTTGGCATTCTTTAATGGAGGTTTTTATCCAATTGGAATGCATAGAAATAAATGAATATGAATATGAAAATTAAGTGTTAAATTTTTTTTTTAGCTTCACGCTTTATCCCGCACATGGCAGGGTAGGCAGAGGGAACTGCAGGAACCATATGAACCTAGTGTTAAGACACTCCGTTACTTAGTCCCTGCTTACTCCGTCCCCACTTTCCGCCGTTTTCGAGGCATTGCGTGTTGAGTGGCGGAACTCAACGCCGCGCTTTGCCTTAGTTGCCAGAGCGAAGAAAATGGAAATAGAAAAATCCATCTTCCCCGACTGGGGATCGAACCCAGAAACCGTCGCGTTAGCCGCATTACAGGCAGACGTTGCGCCTCTGCGCCACGACGGTTAAATTTTAAAGTAAAAACAAAATAATTCATTCAATGGCGCAGAGGCCTAGCGTCTGCCTGTAAGAGCGACGGTTTGTGAGTTCCATACCCACTCGGGGAAGATTGATTTTTCTATTTTCATTTTTTACGCTCTGAAAACCTAGGCTAGGCGCGGCGTTGAGTTCCGCCACTCAACATGGGGAGAAAGCAGAGACTAAGCAACGGAGTGTTTTAACACTAGGTTCATATCGTTCCTACAGTACCTCTGACTACCCAGCAAAATGCGGGATAAAGCGTGATGCTGAAACAAAAAAAGCAAATCTGTATAACATTAAAGTCAATCGTAGTAAAATCTAACGACAGCGAGAAAGCAACAACCCGTCACTGACGTTTTATATAATACCGTTGAATGCGGTTGGTGAGGAAAAAATGTAGCTCGGCTAAGTGCGAGTTGGATTTAAGTAACGAGGGTTCCGCAGCCGGGCAGTACAATTTTTTAATGACAAACTTATATTTGCGTATGCATACATGCATTTTGTCTGAAATGAACTACATATAGTAAGTTGGTAATTTTTTTTCATAAACTACCTAATTTTACATATTAATTTGTACTGTAAATTCTCATTTCTTGCCAAATTTTATACATCTGGGTCAACGGAGAGCAACTTGAACCTTTTTAAATACATGACAAAGTACACACAATATACAATAATAAAGCATAAATGGTTGCACTGTGTAAGTGTAAGTAGTAGGTAAGTGTAGATCTAGAAATTTATTTTTTTTATATAATACTAGGGACGTACAAACATAAATATTTGACGTTAACTTTATCTCATCACAGGTCGATTTTTTTTTTCAAAAGTAATCTCTACAGACGAACGAATAAATACACAAATTAGAATAAAAAAACGATAAAAACAAAAGTGGGTGTCGCTCGAAACGTAACCCAAAAATGCTAATTACTAATTAATTGGAATTATTTCCATAGCTTAAACACCTAAGTTATTTTGACATAAAATGAGAATGTATATAGAAAAAATAATATAAATACTTAGGCTGAACATGTTTCGGTCTTTGTCTAAAAAGTCAACAAGCTTACAGTTGCTAGGCAACCGAGTTAACTGACAACAGTTGAAAATCTAAAATATTTCCAAGTACTTAACGGTATTGATTTATGCTCTAACGGTTATTTACCTTGATGGCAGCCTGTAGGTGTATTTGGTTGAGGGATTTTGCATTTTTTTTGCATATAGCAGGGTAGGCAGAGGAAAACCATTGGAAAGGAACCAAGTGTTAAGACACTCCGTTCCCCAATTTCATCGTTTTGAGGTATTGAGTTAGTTATTAAATGAAAATGCTTTTATTCAGTCACTTTTTATCACTGAGAATAGAAACAATACTTAAAAAATCATACAAAAATTTTAAATTATTTATAAATTTAATAAATTCAATTTAAGGTAAAAGCACCAATGGTAGACACTATAAGGATGACACAAGATTTAAACAAAAATATTTTTTTATTGGAAAAGAAATACAAAAGAAACAAAAAATTTAATTGCACCTTGGTTAACACAAAAGTATATTTTAAACTAAAAACCCACCAAATCAACGTAAATTAAAACAAAAATTCCATTTTTATTATTTAAGTTTAATGACCCTAAAGATGACACATTCATAAATCAAAACACCAATAGTTGACACTTATTTGTACCAATAGTGGACATGCAAGCCTGAATATAATAATCATCAAATATATTATAAAATAAGCTTAAAATGACATAACTGAATATTATAAAATTCTTTTTATTAGCATTAACTGAAATCCTTGGCTAAGTATCAAAAGTTTTATAAAAATAAAATTTTAGTCATGTTCTAGTTCCTTTGATTTTGAACTTCTGGCCTTTTATAGGTGGCATCTTGAAAAATCCGACCACCAAAAAACATATCCCAAAAGTTGACACCTGTTTACTATTGGAGTGTTTTATTATTGTCACAATTTTAACAGTAGGTACTTATTTTGTTGAAAATAGTGTTGATAATTGCATAAACCTACGCTTAGGAGAATAGGTTTCGTTACTGCACCAAAAGTAGACCTGCATGTCATGTACCAATAGTAGACACCTATGATTTTTTAGAAAAATAATATCGGAACAAATAATGAATTGTT